>PVHT020000065.1:7436053-7503094 GCA_004024745.2 Catagonus wagneri
AAAAAAAAAAAAAAAATTTCACCACCACAGTGAAGAAACCGTAACATTTTCCAAACTTTTTTTAATGGACTTTATCTTTTAGTTCAGTTTCAGGTTTACAGAATACTGAAGTACAGAGAATTCTCATATACCCTGCGTATCTGTTAATATCTTAGATTACTATATTTGCTATAATTAGTAAATTGATACATTTTAATTAATTGTATATAATAGTTAATATAACATGTAAAATATATTGAAGTTCACACTTGATTGAGCTTCTTAGTTTTTTATCTAATAGCCTTCTGTTCCGGATTAGTATACCACATTTCTTTTAATTTTCATGTTTCCTTAGGCTTCTCTTGGTTGTGGCAATTTTGAGAGATACTGGTTAGGTATTATAGATGCCTCTGTATTGTAATTTCTCTGGAGTTTTCCTCATGATTGTGGGTTTTGAGGAGGAAGACTGCAGAGGTAAAGTGCCATTTTTATCATTGCATTCCAGGGGATATACTGTTGTTTATTGCTCTTGGTTGTGACCTTGATCACCTGGCTGAGGTAGTATTTGTCAAGTTTCTCATTGTAAAGTTATTCTTTTTCCTCCTACTTTCCTAATTGTATTGTTTGGGAAGAAATCCCTGCATAACTTGGACTTAAAGAGTGGAGTATCTGCATAAGTTATTTGTAATTCTGCATGGGAGGCTATTTTTTCTCTTTTATTTATTCAGTTATTTATGTCAATATATACTCATACATATTTATTTTTATACCTTGGGTAGTATTAATTTGTTTTACTGTTCAAATTGTTCCAGCTTTATCCATTGGGAACCTTTTCATTGGCCCCCATGTCCCATTAAGGTGGCATATTACTGTTGTGCATATTTTTATTTATTTATGCCTTTTTTTTTTTCTTTGAAAGGCTGCACCTGTGGCATATGGAAGTTCCCAGGCTAAGGGTCAAATCGGAGCCACAGCTGCCAACCTACACCACAGCCACAGCAATGCCATATCCAAGCTGCGTCTGTGACCTACATCACAGCTCCTGGCAATGCTGGATCCTTAACTGACCAAGCAGGGCCAGGGATTGAACCTATGTCCTTGTGGATATTAGTTGGGTTGTTTCTGCTGAGCTGCAATGGAAACTCCCTCTGTAGTGCATATTTGTTTTCTGAGCCCTTCTTACTTTTTGGCACTTCAGAATACTCCAGACTCATCTTGTATTTTCCTGTCCCAGTCCTAGAATCAGCCTTCTTAGGGAACCTCAGTTCCCTTTATTAGAAAATAGTATTAGAAACCAGTATTTGGGTTCTATGAGTGCTCAATGATACTGGATTGCTGTTGCTTTTATTTAGTTATCTCAGCTGATAGAGCAAGAAAATATATGCGTGTGTACTAGCCTGTGTATCTGTACATGTTTTTCTATAAATGTATATGTAATCATATGTATCTGCACCAAACTAAGCATGAGTTCATATTTTGACTCTACCTTTAATCCAGAACAGGCATATTTTGTTTCATTGCATTTGGCAGGTACTACATTTTTTATAAATTGAGGATTTGTGACAGCCTTATACTGAACAAGTCTATCAGCAACATTTTTCCAGCATTTTGTATGTTTGTGTCATGTTTTGCTAATTCTCTCAATATTTCAAACACTCCACCAGCAAAAAAAGATTACAGCTCACTAAAGGCTCAGATAACGGTTAACATTCTTTAGAAGGAAAGTATTTTAAAATTAAGTTACGTGCTTCCTCCCCCCCCATGTAATGGTATTTTGCCCACTTACTAGACTATAGTGTAAATATAACTTTTATAAGCACTGGGAAACCAGAAAACTTATCTAGCTCTTTATTGTGATATTCACTTTATTGCAGTGATCTAGAACTAAACCCTAGATCTCTCTGAGGTTTTCTTGTGTATTACCACATGGATGGACCATTTTAACCACTTCCCCTTACTTATTTGTAAATTTCCAGCAGTGACAAACTTTGCTCTCCCTTTGCCATCTGTTTCTTCAAATTTTGTTTGTATAGCATTAGAATTTTTGACCCATGTCCCTATGCGAAATACCTTAATCAATTTAAGTGCAAGTCTTTTCGTTTTACAGATACCACTCATTTCCAGAATCATATAGGTCGAGACCTTATTCTTCTACTCCCTTCACTGATGCAAACATTTGTATTAGAGTTAGATCCTTTGGTCATAGTTTTTAAAATGTAGATATATTAAGGTTCATTCTTTGTATCATAAAGGTCTGTGCGTTTTAACAAATGCATATTGTCATGTATTCACCATTACAACGGCATACAGAATAGTTTACTGCTCTAAAAATCTCCTTTATTTCACCTCTTCCACCCACTCTCCTGCTTCTGGAACTTCTGGGAACCAGTGATCTTTTTACTGTCTTCATTGATTTGCCTCTTCCAGAATATCAGATATAGTTAGAAGCTTTTTTATTTTTTTATTTTTATTTTTTAAGGTTTTTAATTTTTTTGCTTTTTAGGGCTGCACTCGCAACGTATGGAGGTTCCCAGGCTAGGGGTCAAATTGGAGCTGCACCTGCCAGCCTACACCACAGCTACAGCAACACAGGATTTGAGCTGCATCTGAGACCCATACTACAGTTTACAGCAATTCTGGATCCTTAACCCACTGTGTGAGGGCAGGGATCGAATCCATGTCTTCATGGATACAAGTCGGATTTGTTACCTCTGAGCCACGATAGGAACTCCTGGCCCTCCTGTATTTTTAATGTATACAGAGCATAGTTTTTCTGGGCCACTGAAAAGTATTTACTATGCTTGATATTTTATTTCTTTTTTCGGGGGGTGAAGGAGAAAAAAGATAGCTTTATTGCTTTGCCAGGAAAAGGGGGCCACAACAGGCTAATGCCTTAAAGACTGCCTTTTGGGGTTTTTTTTTGTCTTTTTAGGGCCGCACCTGAGGCATATGGAGGTTCCCAGGATAGGGGTTGAATTGGAGCTACAGCTGCTGGTCTGTACCACAGCCGGAGCAATGCAGGATCCATACTGTGTCTGCGACCTACACCATAGCTCACGGCAATGCTGGATCCTTAATCCACTGAGCAAGGCCAGGGACTGAACTTGTGTCCTTGTGGATGCTAGTCAGATTCATTTCTATTGAGCCACGATGGGGACTCCGACATTGTATTTCATGCAGTGTGTGTCTTTTTTTTGTAAATGAAATAATTTTAAAGGCTTTGGGGAATGCTTCTTAGAGAAAATGTTGGTAATTTCTAAAGCAAATAAATTTTTTTTGCATAATCAGTTCTTGTTATAAATCTGTTAAAAGCTCTTTCAAAAGAAGCTTTTATTAGAATAGTGAGGTGTTCATCGCAGGAACAAGAATATTCTCAGTAACGTATTCCTCTGTATTTTGTGTTATAGTATATAATACCTTATTAAAATTTATTCTCAAAAGATAAAATGATTATTTTATGGTGTTAGAATTATGAGGACTTTATTTCTTTTCAAGTTTTGCATTTTCTGCATTATGTTTATGTTATATGACTAGAAAATATTTTAAAAATTAAACATATAAAATTTGTTCTTTTTTTTTGTCTTTTTAGGGCTGCACCTGTGGCATATGGAGGTTCCCAGGCTAGGAGTTGAATTGGAGCTGCAGCTGCCAGCCTACACCACAGCCACAGCAACGGAGGATCCAAGCTGTGTCTGCGACCTACACCACAGCTCACGGCAATACCGGATCCTTAACCCACTGAGTGAGGCCAGAGACTGAATCCGCAACCTCATGGTTCCTAGTCAGAAGCATGATTATTAGGTTCTGCTGCACCACAACAGGAACTCCGTAAAGCGTGCTTAAAGAGGTCGTGGTTAAGTTTTTAGGTTTTTAAAATTTTATTTACTGTGTATAAAGTATAGGAATAAGCATACAGTATGTAGGCTGTACCATCTTTGATATATCAGGAATAGCCATTTTGGTATATGTTTATGAGGGGGTCAGGAAGTGTGGCAAGGAATGGAGATGATCAGGAGAAAAGAAAAAGGTCCTTATTTGGATGTCTTTATTTTATTCTAATAAACAATTTAACTTCCATTCCTGCTTTTAAGTCTCTTTACTTATTCTTTTTTGCTCATATCATAACAATACTGTAAATGAACCACTGGTTCCTTAATCTCTGCTCACCCAAGCGCATACTAAGAAAAAGTAATTATGCACAGTTTTGAAGAAGGATTTAAAATTTTTTAAGGCTCCCCCCCTTTTAAAGAAGTGGAAGGAATAGCAATGGAGAATAAGGAGTTTTATTTCTCTTGATTCTAATAAAATCAGGCTATTTATCATATTTTGTTTTCACAGATTTAGTCTATATGGTTAGTCAGTGAAGTGCAAATGAAAACAAGCTTCTGTTTAAGAGAAATCTTAGTTATACTAACATTTCTGTGGAGATTGAGGAATTTTTCAGGTATACTGTTGTGTCAGGTATACTGTTAGATCAGGCAGTTAACAACATCTCAATGACGTTTTAATCATTTACTGATGAAGGTAAAATGTTCCAAGTATAAAGAAGCGGTAAAAGTAAAGATTGTCAGACCCTTTAAATATTTTGTATAAGGGCGTACTCTGTAAATAATGATTTTCTTGGCATAGATAATTTTCTTTTTCCTTAACTATGAAAAATAGATGATATCTGTTTTTTTAATTTTAATTTTTAATTTTCTAACCAGCTTATATATTTTTATATAATTTATAATTTTATTTATATTTTTGCTTTTAGGATTTTTTTCAATCAAAGCCATGTAAGTGAAAAATTTTCCAGCTTAAAAAAATTGTGTGTGTATAATTTAAATGGAGAAAGGAGCTGGTCTATAAAAGACAAGTGTTTCATTTTTTTTAACCAGAAACCACATAGGAGGCATAAGAATATATGTCTTACGTGTAAAGGGAGTGAGGACTGATACTATCAAATGCTTATTAAAAGTTTTGAAGTGTGAAAACATTTAAATTCAAACATTTACATTTGAAAGCAAACAGATGGTCAACAGGGTTAGAGATTCTGGGAGTTGGTGTAGAACCTAAAGGATTGGTGGGTTGACCTTTCTCACATAGCTTATGAGAAATATTACCTTTGGCACATGACGCAAACTAAATTTGCTTTCTGCATTTGAAAAGACTTAAATTGAGCTCACAAATAATTTTTAAAATTTGTGTTGTGGTTATATGTTATGTCCTTACCCCTTAGTTGTTCAGTTATTTCATTCATTCAACTGTGAATAGTTGTTTCTTTTCTAATATTGATAATTCTTTTTATTCTTTTTTTTTTTTTAATTACGGCTGCACCTGCAGCATATGGAATGTCCTGGGCCAAGGATCAAGTCGGAACTGCAACTGGAGCCTGTGCCACAGCTGTGGGAATGCTGGATCCTTAACCCACTGAGTGAGGCCGTGGATCAAACCCACATCCTCTTTGTGACAACCTAGGGTCCTTTACTTTCTGAGCCACAGCGGGAACTTTTTATTCTCCCCTGTCCCCCACCCTTGTTCCTGGGCCAGGGATCAGAGCTGTGCCACAGCAGTGACCCAAGCCAATGCAGGGACAACACCAGATTCTTAACCCACTGCACCACAAGAGAACTCCAGTATTGATAATTCTAAATGAAACTTTCTTTTTAGGACTGATACAGCATAGCAGTTCTCAAGTAGAGCTGCACATTAGAATCTTAGACTTAGGATGTCTTAAAAATATATGAATGGCTGTCCTTGCCCTAGAGATTCTGATATAGTCTTTTGAGCCTCAGTCACCCCACACCTTCTATCTCTCTTTTTTTTTTTTTTTGTCTATTTGCCTTTTATGTAGAGCCGTACCCGCGGCATATGGAGGTTCCCAGGCTAGGGGTCTAACGGGAGCCGTAGCTGCTGGCCTTCGCCATAGCCACAGCAACGTGGGATCCGAGCCGCGTCTACAACCTACACCACAACTCACGGCAACGCCAGATCCTTAACCCACTGAGCAAGGCCAGGGATCGAACCGCAACCACATGGTTCTTAGTCGGATTCGTTAACCAATGAGCCACGAAGGGAACTCCCCCACCTTCTCTTTTTAAACTTACTATTTTTTTTTGGTCTTTTTAGGACTGCACCTGTGGCATATGGAGGTTCCCAGGCCAGGGGTTGAGTTGGAGTTGTAGCGGCTGGCCTACGCCACAGCCACAGCAATGCCAGATCTGAGCCGCATCTGTGACCTACATCACAGCTCGGGGCAGTGCCTGACCTTAACTCAGTGAGCAAGGCCAGGGATTGAACCTGCATCCTGATGGATGCTAGTTAGATTCGTTTCTGCTTAGCCAAAACGGGAACTCCTAAGCTTACAATTAGTTGGTTAATTGTGAAAGGTAGAACTCAGGAATAGCAAAATGGAAGAGATACATAGGATAAGGTCAGTGGGGAGGCATATGGAGACTTCACATGCTGCCCAGCACTGCAGTGCATTCCATTACATAAACATGATTGATTACATCATTGGCCATCGGTTATTTTTTTAATTAATTAATTTAATGTGTGTCTTTTTAGGGTCTCACCTGCGGCATATGGAGGTTCGCAGGCTAGGGGTCCAGTCGGAGCTATAGCTGCCGGCCTGTGTCACAGCCACAGCAATGTGGGATCCAAGCCATGTCTGCAACCTACACCACAGCTCACGGCAACGCCGGGTAGTTAACCCATTGAGCAAGGCCGGGGATCGAACCTGTGTCCTCATGGATGCTAGTCGGGTTCATTAACCACTGAGCCATGACAGGAACTCCCATTGGTGATTTTTAAATTAATTTTTATTTTATATTGGAGTTATAGTTGATTTAAAATGTGTTAGTTTCAGGTGTACAGCAAAGTGATTCAGTTGTATATATTAAAGAAAGCTCCCCAAATGATTCTTATACTCAGCCAGGTTTAGAAACCATTGCTATATACAGAATAGTTTTAGAACTCATCTAAAACTTTCAATGCTGAGATTGATTTCTTTTGCTGAGATGACTCAACTTAAAAAGAAATTTCTGATTGGTTTTTCAATTGAAATATTTCATAACATTTTTAAATTTATTTTTAGGGAAAAAACTTAAACTTGGAACATGTATCTTCCTTTTTTCTCATTTTGACCCTTAAAAGTGAGTGCTAGTTTCCACTGTGGCGCAGTGGGTTAAGAATCTAACCTGCAGCAGCGTGGGTCTCTTCAGAGCTGTGGGTTCGAACGCTGGCCTGACACAGTGGGTTAAAGTGTCTGGCTTAGTTTGCAGCTTTGGCGGCTTGGATTCAGTCCCTGACCTGGGAACTTCCATATGCTGCAGGTGTAGCAATTTAAAAAAAAACGTGAGTGCCAGTCTTCAGTTTGGCATCTAATAAGATGTCTTCTGACATTTATTAAGCATAATTATAATCTACAGCAATACTGAAAGATTCTTACATTGTTTATAAGCCATTCAGTGTCAGGCAGCATAAAATTTTAAAGGGCTGACCAAGTAGCATATGTAAGAAGTGGTTTTATGGAAATATACTGTGATTGTATTTTTATGAATTTCTCTTATATTTTGAAGAATAGCTGGGAGTTCCCATGGTGCATCAGTGGGTTATGAGCCCAACTAGTATCCATTAAGATGTGGATTCTGCCCTTGGCCTCACTCAGTGGGTTAAGGATCCAGCATTGCCGCAAGCTGCAGTGTAGGTCACAGGTGTAGCTTGGATCTGGTATTGGCTGTGGCTGTGGCTGTGACCAGCAGCTACAGCTGCAATTCAACCCCTAGCCTTGGAACTTCCATATGCTGTGAGTTCATTCCTAACCAAAAAAAAAAAAAAAAATCCCCTTTGTGTCATGTACTCAACCCTCCTCCTTTCCCCTGAACTTCTGGGAACTACTGATCTTTTTACTGTCTCTCTAGTTTTATTCTTTATGAAATGTCGTATAATTGGAATCGTAATATATAACCTTTTCAGACTGGAGAAATTTAATATTAAATACTCTTTCCTAATATCCTTGGAAACTTTGTTTTGGAATGAACTTGATGGTAGTCTAGTCCAAACTTTCTGCCATATGTAAAACCTCTACAGCATCCTTTGATGGTGGTCATTTAGTATCTAGGGAGAGGGAACTCACTACTTTATGAAATCTTTCCTTTAAAAAAAAAAAGACCTAAAAAATCTTTTGTTATATGAAAAAGTGTAAAGGCAAATAATAGGTTAAGAAAATATTTGCAACACACATAACAAAGCAGTAAAATTTCAGAAATCTTAAGAGCATCCCCAAATTTATAAGAAAACAATAGAAAATATACAAAAAGGATATAGGCATTTCATTGAAGATAATTTGTTAAATGAGTAAAATGTGAAATTTGGGTAAAAGCTTTTTTGCCCCTTTTCTTTATTCTTTTTTTAGGCTGTGGAAATTCCTGGGCCAGGCATCAAACCTGTGCCACAGCAGTGACAATGCCAGATCCTTAACTGCTAGACCACCAGCAAATTCTACCATTCGTTTTTCTTTATTGTGACTTTTCATATAACTTCTAAGATTTAATACAACCAGCTGCTTTTCTACATTCTTATGTTTATAAAGTGTCTCTTCAGTGTGTATTTTTTGGCAAATCGCTCCTGAACATTTTCCCACATTTGTAAACTGTACAGTTTGTTATATTCTTGTCAACATCTGGATGAAATTTACTGTTAAAATCTATATCAGTTGGGTTCCTCTTTGATGTATTTTTGATGTACAGCAAGGCTTGAGCTATTCCTAAAGGTTTTTCCACATTCACTACACCTATAGGTTTTCTTCCTTGTTTTGAAGTTCTTCTCTAGTACTTCTCCTGAATGATGTGACTTAGACTTTGGGGTGGTTTGGAATATGTCTCTTCTCTTTTCTACCTAACAAGCTCTTAGACCTTGAAGACAGTTTTATTGTTCTGTCTTCTGCCAACTATTTTGTTTTAACTTTTTAGAGCCCTAGCTGGTTAACAACTTCCGCATACGCTTCAGTGTAAAGTATGGTGTTTAGGATGTAATGTTATATACCAGCTATAGAACTTTCTATGTGAAACATTGCTGTTTTCGTCTCTTTTGTTTATCGTACACTCTGCAGCCATATTAGTCTTCCAAATGCAGATGTTTTCTTATACCATCATTGTTCAGAATTTACAGTAGCTCCCTGTTGCATTTTAAAATATAGATGTTTGGAGTTCTCGCCGTGGCTCAGTGGTTAACGAATCCGACTAGGAACCATGAGGTTGTGGGTTTGATCCCTGGCCTTGCTCAGTGGGTTAACGATCCGGCATTGCCGTGAGCTGTGGTGTAGATTGCAGACACGGCTCGGATCCCGCGTTGCTGTGGTTGTGGCATAGGCCAGCAGCTGTAGCTCACATTAGACCCCTAGCCTGGGAACCTCCACATGCTGCAGGTGCGGCCCTGAAATGACAAAAGACAAAATATATATATACACACACACACGTAGATAGATAGATAGATGTTCAAGCTGTATTTCCTGGGGATTGTAAAAGAGGAAAGTGATTTTAGAGAGCGTTATTTTGTAGATGAAGAAACTAACAATTTCATAGGCTAGTATATTTGATCTTGACCATAGCTTTTCAGAATGGAACTAGAAAACATTTTTTTGTCCCATCTGATTTAGAGCTCTTTCTTGTAGTCATTTAAAGAGTTTTATTTGTGTTCTCAAGTTGCCCTCATGTTATATTTTCTCCATCTTATCACTATTCTCTCAATTTAAATATACACTTAACTTGCCGCTATGCATTCTCTTGCACTGTTTATTCTGTCTATAATATCTTAACCTCCTTTTGCCTATTCCTTTCAAAAAACCACATATTTTTCAGGATTCAACTTAATTCTTGCTACTTGTATGAAATATTGCTAGAGTTTCCTAAGAGTGATAACTTTGTTCATTACATTTCATACTCATAAATTCATCATGGTTAGTCAGCTTTTACATGTGTTTTTCTCTTACGGTATATTTATCAATATAATTCTTACAAATTTTAGGAATTGACTAGGAATTTTATAAGCTTACTTATTTTTCAGTATTTAAATAAGCAACTGCTGGTATACATATGCATATCCTCTTGTAGCGATCTTGAGGGTGGGGCTGCATGTTGATTATGCTTGTATCCTTCAGGAACAGCTGATGTAGTATTCTTTGTACAATGAACAAGCTTGGTTAAGTGTTTGAATGAGTTCATACAAGTTCAAGCTAATATTATGTGTTTTTAAGCAGCTACGTCACACTTTAACCTCACAGTTGAACTTAGGATCAGCTGGGAGACTTACAGTATTTTGTACCTGTTAAGGCAACTTCATGCTGTCCTGTACTTGTCAGGTTATTTTGTAGTTCAGTTCCAGGTTTTTTATTTTTATAGTTAAATTTCTTCTTGTCTAGTTTTCTAGCTTGTTATTTTTTTAATCCTGACTTTTTTCATCTACAGTATTTGCTGTCCTTCTCAGCTTCATGTCATCCATGAATTTGTTAAGTATGCCTTTTGTGTGTTCGTCTAAGTCTTAACTGTTGAAAAGGATGGAGGTTATATGTACTTATAGCATACCTAAAGAGATCACAAGAACATATATACCTTTAAAACAGTGTTCTGTAATCACTTGTTTCACCACTGAAAAGCCATCCATCTAAGTAACTATTCAGATCACCTTTTCTTCTGTGGATTTTGTTTTCATCTTTAGGAGCACTTTCTATGTTTCGCGAACCTTACTATCCAGTGGGACAGTATTAAAGAAGTAGAAAAATGGCTTTCCTCTGAAGGGTCGCACAATATAATAAATATACTTTAAAAGCTATGGGGACACTGTAAATCAACTATAATGGAAAAAATAAAAATAATAAATAAATCCTACAGGGATATGTATACCTACAATTTCTCGCCTTCAGGAAGTATACTATTCTGTGATTTAGGGAATAGCCAGTCTCTTCATATACTGCAACCATCATATTCCAGGTAGTTTCCTTTTGGAAATAACTTTTGTGACAGAAAAACTGTAAATACATCATGTGCAGACATTGCGAAATAGGGGGAACTTATCCCTTAGAACTTAATAATTTATTAAAGATTAAGACCATACTTTTCACTGTGGGCAGTGCTGATAAACCCAAGTCTTAGGTAGAATTCTATGTGAACTAAACAGTGACTTTATGGTGTATTTATGTATACAGTGTAAACTGAGTCCTTTTTTAACTCAGAATATAAAATAATGATTGACCAGAATTGAACAAGTAGCTTATAATCCTAAAGTGTTACACCTTCGAAAAAGCTTTTACAATTACATATTTGGACCATTCTTCTCATTTTATAGCTGAAGAAGCTAAGGCCCAACTTTTAATGACTTGAATAAGGTCCCATAGTTAACTGCAGACAGAGCTTGCTCTTGAATTAGAACTCCTGTGTGAAATCTTGAATAAAGTTCAAAGAGGGGAAGTGATCTCTCGGAAGCATTTCTCCCTAGAAAACTTCCCCTTAAAAAAAAAAAAGGTACAGTATCTCATGCATATAACAGTTCATTAGTCAGTTTTTATTCTGGAAATTATGAAATTTAGAGAAGCTTAAATAAAGAGTTCCTGTCATGGCTCAGTGGTTAACGAATCTGACTAGGAACCATGAGGTTGTGGGTTCAGTCCCTGGCCTCGCTCAGTGGGTTAAGGATCCGGCGTTGCTGTGAGCTGTGGTGTAGGTTACAGACGCGGCTTGGATCCCGCTTTGCTGTGGCTGTAGCGTGGCCCGAGTGGCTACAGCTCTGATTAGACCCCAAGCCTAGGTACCTCCATATGCTGTGGTGCGGCCCTAGAAAAGGCAAAAAGACAAAAAAAAAAAAAAAAGCTAAAAGTATAAGTATCTGCATGCACCTCAGCTAAATTTGTTGTTGTTAACAGCTTAACATTTTATAACTTTGTCCTCTCCCTCTTTCCCTTCCTTATCTTTTTAAAA
Organism: Catagonus wagneri; assembly: GCA_004024745.2. Classification (NCBI taxonomy): domain Eukaryota; kingdom Metazoa; phylum Chordata; class Mammalia; order Artiodactyla; family Tayassuidae; genus Catagonus; species Catagonus wagneri. The sequence continues at coordinate 7,447,987 of PVHT020000065.1, forward strand.
ATTTTTCCATCTGTACCCCCCAAATGTCCATTTAACCCCCTGTGGAATCTAATCTCAGATTATGCACTATTTTTGGTTGTCATGTCTCTGTATTTAATATTAAAATATTGTAGACTTTTCCTTAAAGGGTCATAAAGTAAATATTTTAGGCTTTTGGAATCAACTGCATTTTACAGCTACTCCACTCTGTCATTGCAGCTAAAAAGTAGCCATAGACATTATGTAAACCAATGAGTATAGCTATGTTCCAATAAAAACAGTCACGCTATAGGTTGTAGACTCCTGATCTAGAATAGCTTTCTTCTTTTGCAGGGGTATGCCATTAATGCCAGTATTTAGTAACTATTTTAGGAATCAGGCCTTTTTTTTGTTTTGTTTTGCTTTTTAGGGCTGTACCTGCAGCATATGGAAGTTCCCAGGTTAGGGGTTTATTTGGAGCTACAGCTGCCAGCCTGTGCCACAGCCACAGCAATGTGGGATCCGAGCCACACCTGTAAGCTGCACCACAGCTCACAGCAATGCTGGATCCTTAACCCACTGAGAAAAGACCAAGGATTGAACCTGTATCCTTATGGATACCAGTTGAATTCATTTTCTGCTGTGCCACAATGGCTACTCCCAAGACCAATTTTTTTTGGCAGGATGTCTCTCAGTCTAGATTTTAAAAAATTTTTCCTACTTAGTTTAAAATTACAAATGCAGGGTTCCCTTGTGGCTCATCAGTTTAAGGATCTGGCATTGTCCCTGCTGTGACTTGGGTCACTGCTGTGGCTTATGTTCGATCCCTGGCCTAGGAACTTCCACATGCTGTGGGTGCATCCACAAGAAGGAAAAAAAAAAGGTATAAATGCCATGTAAACTTTGCGTTGTTACCACAATAGAAATGGAAATCTGACTTTTTGATAAAAATTCTGGGAATTTTTATTTGGGAATAAAATCTTTCTCGCCTCCGCTCCCTCTCATTCTCTTACAGTGTTCGTAATATTACTGCCTAGAAATTGGACAATATGGTTAAACATCTAGGTTGCTAATAACTTGGTATTCTCTTTTAGACATCAAGATTTTTACCTATATACTCTTTCATATAAGTGTTTTTAGATTCACAGAAATGAGTAAAGAATTCAAGAGGGCTTCAATAATAAAAGGTAGTGAAAACAACTTAGATGTAGATTTGACAAGTTTTTATAATTTAGCCAAATGTAATTCCTCTGTATAAAAGCTAAAGTTCTCTTTATTTTGTGTTGAACACATGAAACACAAATAAAATTAACAGTTTTATGCTATAGGTAAACTTACTGTTCTTAGCATTGGATTCTGCTTTGGAACAAGATAACAAATATTTTTAATAGATATAATACAAAGATGTCTGTGTGGGGAAGCTGTAACTATACTTGGATTCATACAAAAGTGTATACATTTTTTTTTCTTTTTATGGCTGCACCTGTTGCATATGGACATTCCCAGGCTAGGGATCAAATTGGAGCTGCAGCTGCAGACCTATGCCACAGTCACAGCAACACTGGATTCAGGCTACATCTGTGACCTGCACTGAAGCTTGTGGCTAAACTGGATCCTTAATCTACTGAGCAAGGCCAGTAGGGATCAAACCTGTACTTTCATGGACACTGTGTTGGGTCCGTAACCCGCTAAGCCACAATGGGAACTCTTGTCTATATATTTTTTTAGTCTTTCTGTCCCTTTACTTGGTTTAGTGAGCAACAGAATTGAAAAGTACCTTGGTTTACTGAAGTTTAACAGTTTTAGGATTTTTAGTGCTTGAATTTCCTTTAAGTATGTCTTCGAACATCTGTGAACATCTGTAGTGATTGAGCACTGTCTTGCTTTTATTGGTTTTGACTGAGACAAGGTTTTTCTTCATATTGTGCTTTTATCACAATTTAATTCTCATTTGACCCTTTATACCTTATGAAATAAGTCTGCTTCCTTTTCCTCGTAGTTGCAAGTTAAATATTGAAATAGTTCATTTGGCCATTTCTTGGCTAAATATTCTCAGAATCTTTATTCCTCACATCGCATTGTGGAACAAATGTCTGGCATGATCTGTGCCTTGGTTTGCTTATCTGTTAAATAAGGATAGTGGTACCTGTCTTATAAGTTTGTTATAAGACCTGTTATTACCTATTATACAATATTTAGTACATATTCAGTAAATGTTAGATGCTATCGTTATTTCTTATTACATAGTTTCTCATCCATTTTGTCTAGTCAGGTTGTGAACCTGTTTATCTTTGAAAGCAGAGCAGAATTCAGTAGCAGATGTGATCCATTTAGGGTATACACTGCATACTCCTAAAAGCAAAACAGAGATGTAGTGAAAGTAAATTTAGACTTAACATCTGTAACTTATCCGGGAGGGACTTAATACAGCCCATGCTTTCCAATTCAGTTCTAACTTTTTAAGTGAATGATCTCTAGCTAGAGAGGAGTTTTACTCTTCAGTGTCAGCAGTTTTTACCTTAATTATTAAACATTTCATGGGGGATTAGTTTGTAATGGACTGTTTGAGGGGAAAAAATAGGTTTTTGGGCTGGGTGCTGAAGTAGTGTTCTGATAGAGGATGTCATGTTGCAATTACACTGTGGTTGTGAACATCGATTGTATTGTTTTACCTTTGAAATTTCTGCTTATTTGCTGCCTTCTGGAGTATCTTTGTGTTGGGAAGTTTGCTGCACATACAAAACGGTGAACTTTTCAAATGTGTTTGCTGTTGTGGAGTTTATGGTCTATGGAGAAACAGAATGAAATTTATTCAAAGCCATAAAAACTGTGCTTCACTAATAGTTTAAAGACCTAATGACTTATTTTGAAGTGAACTTGGAATGCCTTGTTTTATATTCTTTTTGTAAAAATGCATTTGAGCTTTGGGGCTCACGTTTCCATATGTGTCTTGATATTTGAAATTAGACATTAGTTAGAGAGGCAGGAAGATTTGAACCAGGTAGAGAGAAGGGGAGGGGAGAGAGGGAGAGAATATGTATAGGTAGTAGATTTGTGTGGATAAAATTATATGTTAGCCGTGCTAAATAGATTGTTATAGGCAAGGAAATAAAAAATATATGTCATTTCATCTGTAAAAATGTTTAATCTGTAGGAATTGACAGGAAACTAAACTTCCTCTAGAATGGAAGTATAACTGAGCCAAAGGGAATAATGACAATTAAGATCATGTCTGAATTATTTGACAGTTCTTAAAACTCTGGTCAAGAAAATGTGTCTCTGATTTTTTAATCCAACAGAGTACAACAAAGCGGCTGAATTTGGTGATCGCTTCTGGTGCTAAAAATCTTAAGATTTTAATTATTTTTTTAAAAATTTAGCTGTTTCTTAATGTCTCTAATTCCTTGAAGTCGAGATGCCTTCTCAATTTCTATACCAGTTCAGGTTCAAGAATTAAAAACTTAAGATAGGGGAATAAGGCTTTTGCTTTCTCTAACTGATATTTTCTGACTAGGTACTTCGTTACTCAGGAAGACCCCATTTATTCCCAGTAATATGTTTTACTAAACTCTTTCAGGTAACTTTACAAAGACTGTGTGACTTAATAGTAGATCATGGCTTGAACTCAGTTTTTATTTATTGTTGTTACTAGAAAGTTTTAATGAGGAATTTTTTTTTTTTTTTGTCTCTGTAGTTATCAGAGACTGTTACAGACGATTGCTGTCCTCGAGGCTCAGCGTTCTCAAGCAGTCCAGGATCTTGAAAGTTTAGGCAGACATCAGAGAGAAGCACTAAAAAATCCCATTGGATTTGTGGAAAAACTTCAGAAAAAGGTATATATTCAGTGCTTTTTAAGTTTTATTGAGATATATATGATAATAACTTGGTTTATCCCTTTTTATAAATATATATTTTTTAATGTCTAATTTTTTCCATTCTGAAATTAACCATATTATGGATGGCAGGATACTGCCTTCCTTCCACCCCCACCAGACACGCAATAAAATATACCCCAGTGAAAACAGCTGGGCACTTTAATTGGATATTTGTGTAGGAACTTGATGTCCTGTTCCTTGCCATTTTTCACGATCTTTTTCTGTTACTTTTTTCCTTTCTCATCTTAAGGATGTTTTCTCTCTTATGCTTTCAGGACTTCCGTATTTGTGAAACTAAAACAAAAAGTATTTTAGTATTTATTAACAACTTTAATTGGGAGTTACTTTTGTAACTCTTCACATATTGAGATAAAAAAACGATGATGATACAAACAAATTCCATTTTAAATGTCTTTATGGTTATCCTTGCCAAGTCTATGAGAATGAAGCATAAATTTTACTTAATTTTGAAACATTCTTTTATTTTAGTGTAAAAATTCCTTATAATTTTCTTTTTTCCTTAAAACAGAACGTTCATATTTAGCAGTTAACCATTTGAAAATGATTCAAGTTTTTATAACTTTCTTAGTATGTAAACATGAAGATAATATAGGTGTGTATTTTTGCCATAGTATGTGTCTTGAATTAGGGACACACTAATTATTCAGCAAATTTGAAAGATATAATATTAATCAGCATTGTAGGAAAAGATTAAAACCGAAGAACTGTGAAAAAAAATCCTCTTTTTCACCTTAAAAAAATAAAAATTTACCCTGTGTAGTATGACAAGTATAGTTACTAGTTACTGGTTTTTAATGAGTCACAAAAGTGTGGTCTTCCAGATGCTGAGGGAACAGTCCTGGGAATTTCATTTTCTTTTATGCTATTATTATTGGGATTTGGATTCTTCTAGTTATATTCTCCACTTGTCAATTATTCCTTTCTCTCCATGCTTTTAGAACATTGACTAGCATAATGGATGTAGAATCTATATATTGATTTATTAAAACTCGTAAAGTTTTTAGAACCTCTTTGTACCCTCTTTGTTACAGTGAGCCCACTTAGGCTGTTTATTATGTGCTGCTGTTATTAAACAGTTTCTGATGCAAAAAAGTATAATATAGTGTTTACTTATAATGGATTCAACTAAAACCCATAGTATTTTAACCTTAATCTCATTTTATTTATGTTCTTGGGTGGGCAAAAAGTTGCCGTTATGCATGTTTACTAGCTATGTATGCAGTTGGTTATTTGCTAGTTTTCTATTTCTGGGGTATTTTTTTGTTGTTGTTTTCCTTTTTTTTTTAAATTATGGTTGCACCTGTGGCATATGGAAGTTCCTGGGCCAGGAACAGAATCCAAGCCACAGTCTTAACTTATGCCATAGCTGCAGCAATGCCAGATCTTTAACCCACTGTACTGGGCTGGGGGTTGAACCTGCACCTCCAGAGCAACCCTGAGCTTCTGCAGTCAGATTCTTAACCCATTTTGCCGCAGCGGGAACACCTCCATTTCTGTGTTCAGTTTTGAACTGATTTGTTTTCATTTTTATCTCAGAAACAGAAATGGGATATTGGCCATCTTGAGAATTTTTTCAAAAATATACAGATGTATATTAAATCCCAGATACTTTGGTGATCATGAAAGACTTCTTTCCTTGGAAAGAAAATTTTCTGCTGGATTTAATTTAAAAGTTTGTTCTCTTTTTCTGTGCTTGTGTATTTAAGTATAAGTAATTTGCCTATTTTGGGGGATTGGGGGGTCTGCCTATAGTACATGGAAGTTCCTGGGCCAGGGATTGAACCTGTGCCACAGCAGCAACCCATGCCACGGCAGTGACAACACTGAATCCTTAACCTGCTGAGCCACCAATTTGCTGTTTTCTTTAGGTTTACCATAGTAGTTATTGACATGTGATCTCTTTGTGTTAATGGACATGTAAAAACTCCTAACTGAAATTAAGGAAACTTGGATTATATATTGGTGTATAGAATGCAGGGAACATTTATGGCTTGCTAGCTTTCTTTGATATTACCATCTTATTTTAAAAGACACTCTATTCTAATTTTTCAAAAGCTGAACTTAGGACTACTATATACTGTTATGATGATAGTGATAATGTAATATGTCACAAGCAAGATAAAAATTAAGAATTCTCTATCACAAAGTCAATTTTGCTTGCCAGCTTTGTAATTTCTGACTTGATCTTTTTCTCAGTGTTTTATTATGAAAAAGTTAATAAGTGCAAAAAAAGTTGCAAGTTTTTGTATAGTTAACACACACACACATATCCACCCCGTAGATTCTACAGTTAACATTTTACTATATTTGCTTTATTCTGTCTTAAATCCTTCCATCCATCATTATATCTTATTTCAAGGTGGAATTCATTTAATGCATTCCGAAGTTATATACATAGTTAACACAAAGACATTTCAGATACATATTATTAACTAAAATCCTTTTAAAAACTTTTTTAGGTGAAATTTACATACAGTGAAATTCACAAATCCTAATTTTACCATTACATGAGTTCTGACAAATACATCCATCTAGGTAACCCAAGTCCCTATCAAAGATTAATCGTAGGAGTTCCTGTTGTGACTCAGTGGATTAAGAACTAGACATAGTCTCCGTGAGAATGTGGGTTCAGTCCCTGGCTTCACTCAGTGGGTTAAGGTGCAGCATAGGTCATAGATGTGGCTCAGATCTGGTGTTGCTGAGTCTGTGTTACAGGCCACAGCTGCAGCTCCGATTTGACCTCTAGCCTGGGAACTTCCATATGCCACAGGTGTAGCCATAAAAAGAAAAAAAAATTGATCATAGTTACCCGGTTTTAGTAATTATGGCAATTAATAACTTCTATGAAGGTGGTTGGCAGAGTAACTGAATTCCAAGTAGACTAAAGATGTAGTTTTGATTCTCAGTGTCGTAAGGTTTTTGTACACATACTAAGTGTTACATAGTGTGAAGATAATTATTTTATGGATAAATCAGGAACACGAGGGTACATTTAAAATGAATTCTGTGTGTCAAATCATATCTATTTCAGTCAAACACATTTCATCTGCTATTCTTAGCTCTAAGAACCTTTTTTTGTTTTTTCTGTTTAAAGTGTATTAGTGATAAAATACAGTATGAATATATATTTCAGCTTTAGAGCTCTATCTAAAAATAGTACTGATGTTTTAAGTTCCTTTTTCCTTTACTTGGCTATCATCTTTACCATTTAATGTTTAGACTGTATTACCTTAATTTTATTGGCTTTTGGATTCAGACAGTGAATAGAAATACCCATTTGATGATGATTTAGATTGGAAGTCATCTGAAAATTTGAGTATATTTGACAGTTTCTTGAATTAAATTTAGACCGGCACTTTCTTATTTTTTTTCCCCAGGCTGATATAGGGCTTCCTTACCCACAGAGAGTTGTTCAGTTGCCCGAGATTGTATGGGACCAATATACCAATAGCCTCGGGAACTTTGAAAGAGAATTTAAAAATCGTAAAAGACATACTAGGAGAGTTAAGCTGGTTTTTGATAAAGGTAAGAAATTATGTGCTAATAATTTAAGTAGAGAAATACTTGGCAAAGTCTTGCTTTAATAATCCTGTACATTGTCTTCTTTTTAGTAGGTTTACCTGCTAGACCAAAAAGTCCTTTAGATTCCAGGAAAGATGGAGAGTCCATTTCATATTCTATGTTGCCTTTGAGTGATGGTCCAGAAGGCTCAAACAGTCGTCCTCAGGTAAGCAGTATAAAGTGTTTGAGTAGGGAAATCTGGCAAAACATTTTAACGTTTTGCTGGTTTGTAGAGTTGTTGTGAGGATTATAATAAGTAGTACATGTTTATACCTAGTTCAGTCCCTGACATGCTACAGTATTAGTTCTAAAAATGAGAGCTCTTTGTGTATAGTGGAATGTAGCCAGGATTTGAATTATGGCTTTGTTACTGTTAGAGGAACCTTGATAGACATTTGGGTTCAGAATGAAAAAGTAACATTTCCTTTTCTTTAAAATGAAGTTGCTGTCATCTATATCACAAGATTGCTAGAAGTATAAAACCAAATGAGGTAAAGGAACGTGAAACATTTTGTAAACAGTAAATGATGTACACATTAAAAAATACATTTACTAACATTTTGAAATTAATAAAAAATTCCATAATTTTTGTGTTATTTGGCTAAATCAAAGGATAGTCTTTTATTTTTGTTCTCTCTGACAAAAGCTTTGTTTTACATGCAGATGATAAGAGGACGCCTGTGTGATGATACCAAACCTGAAACATTTAACCAGCTGTGGACTGTTGAAGAACAGGTAATAGATATTTATAAATTTTGTAGGTTAAAAAATAATATACAGTTAAAACTAGAGTAAGTCTTATGAATAAAGTTGCGTATTGTTGTATTTAATTTCTTTTAACCGTGAATTTAAAATATTTAAACTTATTTCTTTTTGCCCACTTCAAGAATGCTGGATTCTGAAAATACATGAATTCTATTTGGGGGATGAATTTTAAAGAAGGAACATGGGTTTGGGGAAGGGGGATTGAAAAAAGTAGTGAAACAGGAGTTCACATTGTGGCTCAGCGGTAATTAACCCCCACTAGTATCCATGAGGACTCAGGTTCAAGCCCTGGCCTTGCTCGTTGGGTTAAAGATCCCTCATTCCCATGAGCTGTGGTTTAGGTTGCAGACACGGCTCGGATCCCACATTGCTGTGTCTGTGGTGTAGGCCAGCAGCTACAGCTCCAGTTTAATCTGGGAACTTCCATATGCCACTTGGTGAGCCTAAAAAGACAAAAAAAAAAAAAGGTGAAACAGATGGAATAAAGTTTTTTTAGTGCAGCTGTGGGGGACAGAAAAACCTGGGGCCAAGTAAAGATATGCCTCAAAGTGAGTTCTTGTTTTTCTTTGGAGGAAGCTGACAAAGCCAAGGTCAGAGTGTTGTCTCACATTTTGGCATATGGCTAGGACTGTTGGTGGCTAGGGTTTGAGACACATCTCTGTCTCATAGGAGGATTAACTCCACAGCTGTAACGTGTTAAGCAGTTTATAAAAAAAAGCTTTAGGAAACTGTATTTCAAACATACAGACTTCTCTGCATCTTTAGTACTATATGAGAATTTAGGAGATAGGTCAGAATATTAAAATGAAATATTTGAATGGAGGACCACCCCAAGGAGGAAAAAGGTCTCTTGTAGTATTTTGTCTAAATCCAAATGATTTTTTTCAGATCCATAGTGGGAAGCCTCAACATAGTCTAGCAAAAAAAAAAAAATGTTGTCAGTGGAAATCACTAAGATGTCTAAAATATTCATTAGTTAACTAATTTTTTGGTGAGGGGTGGTTTCTTTTTACTGACATGAACAGAAAATCTTTATAGATTTTATTCTCTAATGTCATTTTCCCTGTGAAGTCTTAAATTCCTTACTAGAAATTTTTCCTGCCATGAAATTTCTAATTGACCTAACCCCCAGAGTTGGAGAAGGGAGTATTATAGTTTAAAAATGAAAGGTGAATGTATTTAGTTAGGAACTAGGTATTAAACTTTCTTAAATTTGGTCTTTGGTTTGGCTTAGAAAAAGCTTGAACAACTACTCCTGAAATACCCTCCTGAAGAAGTAGAATCTCGACGCTGGCAGAAGATAGCAGATGAACTGGGTAATAGGACAGCAAAACAGGTAATTGAGGAGAAAGCCCCATATTGTTGGCATGTTTTTGATGGTTCTTGTTTTATGAAGGTCCTTTTTTTAATGCAGCTGAAGTCAGCAGATATGTCCATCATATTTAGCTGTAGATGGCCATAGTATTTGGAGTTTTTTAAAATAACGTTGTATATTTTTGTGTTGATTTTAGAAAGAACTTGAGGTGACTCTACTTTGTATTATTACTAAATACTAAAACACAAAAATGTAATGAACTTATTGTCTCTTGAATGTTTAATGAGTACACCAGTTAACATGGTGTTTGGTTAGACTATGCTAATAGATCAGTCAGTATTTCCTAGTTGTCTTCCTAAAAAAAAATTCTGTTTTCTCCTTCACATTCCCATTGATATTAATAGATGTGTTTTTATGGTACAAGCAGATTGTTCACAAGTTGAAAATGTGTTTAGCTTTGGAATCAAACAAATTTAATTTATTTTAACGATTTTTTTGGTCTAGATTTAAAAATTACATGTCTTTGGTAGCAGTTTAAAATTGTCTAAATTTATGATAGATTTTAAGTTGGTATTCATTAAGATATGAATGTAGGAGTTCCCTTCGTGGCCCAGCAGTTAACAAACCCGGCAAGCATCCATGAGTACGTGGGTTCTATCCCTGGCCTCACTCAGTGGATTAAGGATCTGGCGTTGCTGTGAGCTATGGTGTAGGTCGCAGGCACAGCTTGGATCCCACGTTGCTGTTGCTGTGGTGTAGGCCGGCAGCTACAGCTCTGATTCGACCCCTAGCCTGGGAACCTCCATATGCCAAGGGTGCAACCCAAAAAAGACTAAAAAAAAACGGGGGGGTGATACGAATGTATGTTTTAATTTTTTAAAAACTCTGGTATTGCATGTCTTGTCATTCATCATGTTAAAAGGCTTGTCGTGTTTCCTTAGGTTGCCAGCCGAGTACAGAAGTATTTCATAAAACTAACTAAAGCTGGCATTCCAGTCCCAGGCAGAACACCAAACTTATATATATACTCCAAAAAGGTAAAAAGAAACAGTAAACCTTAGATCTTAAACTCATCAAAGTCACAATTTTTGTGTAAAAGTTTATATATTTATCAGAACAGATTTATTTTTAAAATGTCACTCTATGCGTTTTGTTATCTTGGGCATAAACACATGGTAGGACTCCATTATTCCTACTCAGTGAAACTGAATGAGCTTCAATAATGATTATTCATTATTTTCTTAGGAGTAGGTTAGCTTATGAGAATGAGTACCATTTGAAAATTTCTAGATTGAATGTGTTTCAAAAGGGCCTTTGTGACGCTGAAAGTTTTAGGATTTTGATTCTTTAATAAACACAATCTGTTTTATATATATGCTAAATATCCCAAAATAGCAATGTTTATTCCGATATTTAATTTTCACAACAATTCTAGAAGTAGAGGTAGTATCACCTTCACTTTACTCATGATAATATTAATAGCTATTGTTCTTACTGTTGAATGTTCTCCAGTAGATACTGTTCTATAACCTTCTTAGAGATGAGAAAATTAAGTACATTGTATAAATTTGTCTAGTCACATATCTAATAAGTCTGGGAACCAGTGATCTTCTGATTCTGTTCTTAAGCCTTTTCCACTATTCTCTGCTCTTCTATACAGTGAAAAAGCTCCTGCTCCTCTCCTGCACAGAACATTGCATCACATTGTAGCTGTTTTTTTTTGCTTTAATTGCCAAAAAAAGCACATAACTGACTTTCTTTCATTTCCTTAATCATTCTGATACTTCTACCCCCGACAACTGCCATCCTTCACATAATGAGAAGCTAAGAGTGTATTTAATGATGTTATCCTTCCTTATTGAAGCTATTTTACATATTTTACATAAGAATATTGTCTATACAGCTCCATGTTTTCTAAGTTTTGTTTTTATTCTTTTTACCAAGCTTTGGAAACTTGTTTTGTCATTTGTTTTCAATATTTTGAGTTTTTTTCCCCCCAAATACAGAATTATCTATATTGGATATATAGAATTCATGCTATAACTTTGAAATGTTGAAACTTTGATAACCAACACTGAACTTTCTGTGTTACCTTTTGATATGGTGTGCACCTGTTATTTTCACCACTAAGACTAGATGATGATAACAAAGGAATCCTAAAGAAATATAATGTGCTCCTTCCTTTGTGTGCTCTGAATTTTAAGTTAATAGACATTTTGTCTAGAAAGATCTAGCCCAGTCATAGACACAGTGATTCCTTGCCATAGTTAGAGTTTGAATTTTGAAATGAAATGATGGTTCCTCACGTAGCTGAGGTGTGGCTGTGCTGTCAGTGAAGGGAGGCAGTCTGCACAGCAGTTCAGAGGTGAGGCCTTTGACACCACACAGGCCTAGTTTGTAATCTTGGTTCTGCCACTGTCTACCTGCAACACCTTGAACAAGAAAGTTAACCTCCTGTGCCTCCATTTTTTTCACCTTTAAATTAGATGTGATAATGACTACTTTAGAAATATTTTGAATATTGAGTGACACTGACATAAAGTAAGCAATCAGTGTTAGCTAATATATTCAGACATTTATCATGTCGGGGAAATTTTCCTTTTATTTGATAGTTTTCTACCTGGCTTTGGCTAACTTCATCCTCCCCGATCATCTGTAAGATGACCATAAGGGAGATTCTGCCTGTGAACACCAACAGTGAGGTACATGTCGGGGATACAGATATGAGCTAGATAATGTCCGCTAAGTAGGTATTCCCTCCACATTTCCGTGTGTTGTGTTCGTTTGGTTTGGCTTATTTTTATTTAAGACTAGTTGTATTTTTAAAAATCCAGGTAATATAGAAAAAGCAACCAAATAAGAGTATGCTGAAGGATAGAGGCACAATCCTTCTGATTAGGCAGGCTCGCAAGAAGTAGCATCTGTATTTTTATATTTTTGGTTCTTTTAATGATTGTCCACTATCCCAATTAAAAATTTGTTTTCTCACTTAGTCTTCAACAAGCAGACGACAGCACCCCCTTAATAAGCATCTCTTTAAACCTTCCACTTTCATGACTTCCCATGAACCACCAGTGTATATGGATGAAGATGATGACCGATCCTGTTTTCATAGCCACATGAGCACTGCTATTGAGGAGACATCAGTAAGTTATCTGTTTGTACTATACATATATTTGTATTTATCTATGTATTATACAGAATAGGAGCATCAGGATCTCCTAATTATTCCTATTCTGCAGAGAATGTTGCTTTCTTTTAATTAACTTGTTTTACAAATGAGCTTTAAAATTTTATTAGTAAAGAAATTTTCTAACTTACACAATAAAACCATGTTACACCCATTATCCAACTTCAGAAATTGTCAATTTGTGGCAGTCTTGTTTTTCCTGTTTACATTCTACTCATTCCAACTCTGTCCTGGATTATTTTGGAGCAAGTCCCAGATATTATACACTGTCATTATCATGTTTTTTAAAAGGTAACACTTTATATAATCAGTTATTTCCCTAGTCGTAAATTACAGTGGATTTCCTCTTCCCCTTGCCTTCTCTTTTTCTTTCTCGCTTCTTTTTCCCCTCTTATAGTTTTTTTGTTGAAAAACTGTTATTTGTCTTATAAGATTTACCACAGTGTGGATTTTTTTGTTTACATCTTTTTTGGTGTCATTTCACCTGTTCCTCTGTTCCCTGAATCTCATATGAATTGATAGGTCTAGGAATTCCCACAGTGGTGCAATGGAATTAGTGGTGTCTCCAGAGCTTTGGGACATAGGTTCAACCCCCTGCCTGGCACAGTGGGTTAAGGATCCAGCGTTACCTCGAGGCAATTCCTGACCCAGAAACTCCATATGCTGCTGGGCAGCCAAAAAAAGAAAAAAAAGGGCCAAAAAAAATTGATAGGCCTAAATAATCTATCAGGTTCAGATTTATTTGGGGTTTTTTTGTTTGTTAATGTGAGCAGGACTATTTTATGTATACTTTCATCAGTCTGGTTGTCTTTTTTTTGACATAGCAGCCATTGACCATTGCTTAGATCCAGTAATTCGTTAGATGGTACAAAATAGTAATGGTCTTGGAGTTCCCGTCGAGGCGCAGCGGAAACAAATCCAACTAGGAGCCATGAGGTTGCGGGTTCGATCCCTGGCCTCGCTCAGTGCGTTAAAGATTCGGCATTGCCATGAGCTAAGGTGTAGCTTGCAGACGCGGCTTGGGTCTGGCATTGCTGTGGCTCTGGTGTAGGCTGGTGGCAACAGCTCTGATTAGACCCCTAGCCTGGGAACCTCCATAAAAAGACAAAAACAAAAAACAAAACATAATGATGGTCTTTCTTCATTTATTTAATAGGATAGTTTATAAAGTAAATCCCTCTTCTCAACTATTTGACTACCCTAAGGTAAATACAGAAAAGGCAGCACAATTGCTTGATTCTTTATTTTCTTGTTTTTAAAATAATGAGTTTGGAGTTCTCTTGTGGTGCAGTGGGTTAGGGATCCAGCGTTGCCACTGCAGCAGCTCAGGTCACTGCTGTGGCATGGGTTTTGATCCCTGGTCCAGAAATTTCTACATGCTGCAGGCAAAGCACCCACCCACCCCCACATGAGCTTATTCTCTAATATCCTCTAAAAATTACTCATGAGGTTTTAAAATTTGTGTATTTTTATGACTTGTTGGACTTAAATATATTTAATGTGTTTCAGGGCATTGTAATTCTGTCTTTATTAAGTGTTCGTATTGGCCAGTTGACACTTGTAACCTATTCAAGTTGGATTTTGAGTTTTGATAATACTCTAGTAGTCTTTTATAGCTTACATGCTGTCTGGGAGGAAAAGGAAGTTCCAGGGTTATCTTGTGTGTTTCCTGCTTCAGACCTACAGTCAGTTTTGCTTTCTTCTATTGAGAAATTGTATTTGGAGGGTATATCCTGATCTAGGATGTTACTTGCTTACAGGATTGATCATTGTATCTAGGCCTGTATAGCAGACAGAGCTGAGAAATATGTTGTATATTTGATCAAGTTAAAAGACATCATAAATTCATAATTTTATTTCACATTCATCCTCAGGCCTATGGGATTTTTACTTAGTAACTTTTTTTTTTTGCTTTTTTAAGGCCGCACTAGTAGCATATGGAGGTTCCCAGGCTAGGAGTCTGTTTGGAGCTACAGCTGCCAGCCTACACCATAGCTCATGGCAACACCAGATCTTCAACCCACTGAGCAAGGCCAGGGATCGAACCTGCAACCTCATGGTTCCTAGTCAGATTCATTTCCATTGCACCATGACGGGAGCTCCTTTACTTATTACCTTTATTGACTTTAATATATATCTTTTTTTCTCCGATGTTATAAATCCTGGTTATCAATGTTATCACGATATAACTCTCACTTTCTCTTGTTTCACACTGCTCATAGTAGTCTCAGAATTTAATAATATTAACACCGCCATCAACAATATAACTACTAAAAACAGGGTTTTTGGTGGGAGAGGGTGGCTAGTTCTGTTTTTGCATTAGGCTATATCCCACTACAGAAATAAAGTCAAATTACCGTCTAAATCCTCTTAGACTAACTCCTCTCTGTGTTGTCATTGACTGGATGCTAATTTAGGTTAATTCATTTTATTTTACTTTCTGTTCATAAAGGTTCCTTTTTATTGCTGTTAATTCTTTATATTTTACTGTGCTAAAATTCTTCCTCAGTAAGTAACATGATTCTGATTCCTCATTTAAAGGACCTTTTACATCTTTGTTAATACTTTGATTGTATATGGTAATTGGAAAAGGAAATTTTAAAAGTCAGAAGATAAAAATCTCCTTTGTTCTGTTTCTAGATTAACCAGATACTGATTGTGTACTTTCGTATCAAACTTCCATAAAATGACTATATTCTTAAATTATTTTTCATTTTAAACGTGTCTTTTAAGAAACAACTAGTATCTGCTGTGTCTTTTTTTTTAAGTGCTGTACCTGGGCATATGGAAGTTCCCAGGCTAGGGACTGAATTCGAGCTACACCTGGGACCTACACAGAAGCTGTGACAACACTGGATCCATTAACCCATGGCACCAGGCCGGTATTGAACCTGTGCCTCCACAGTGACCTGAGCCACTGCAGTTGGATTCCTAATCCACTCTGCCACTCTTCTATGTCTTAATAAGATACAGCATTTACAGTATGTAGTTTTAAAGTGCTACAAAATAAGTGCTTAAAAAATAAGTGCTATTATAATTATTTTAGAGGGACTTAATTTAGATTGAGAATTGAGTGGAAGACCCAAGGAAGTTATAGTCAAGTTGGCCATTGAAGGATGAGTAAAACTTAGTTTAGGTGAGGAGTGGTAGTAGGATGTTTAAAAGAAGTGTATTTTTAGACAGTTGTCAAAGTATAATCTAATTGGTTGAATTTGATTTGTTTAGTTTATTTATTTTTAAATGAGCGCCAGTTCATATCATTCTGATTACTTTAAAATAGCTATTTAAATGTATATTTATGAATCCTCTGGTGTGAAATTTATAGATTTCAGTTTCAAAAAAAACAGTAGCTAGAGGAGTTCCCATTGTGGCTCCATGGTAATGAACCTGACTTAGCATTCACAAGGATGCAGGTTTGATCCCTAGCCTCACTCAGTGGGTTAAGGATTCGGTATTGCCGTGAGCTGTGGTGTAGGTCACAGATGTGGCTTGGATCCTGTGTTGCTGTTGCCGTTGCTGTGGCATAGGCCAGCAGCTGCAGCTCTGATTTAACCCCTAGCTGGTGAACTTTTATATGCCTCGTGTGGCCCTTAAAAAGGCCAAAAAAAGAAAAAAAAAGGAAAAGAAAAGAAAAGGAGTAGCTAGAGAAAGACACAATATGATTGCATGTAAATACTTGCTTAGTTTTATTTTATTTTATTTTTTATTTCTTTGCTTTTTAGGGCTGTACCTCAAAGTATATGGAAGTTCACAGATTAGGGGTCAAAACGGAGCCACAGCTGCCAGCCTACACCACAGCCACAGCTCGCGGCAATGCCGGATCCTTAACCCACTGAGTGAGGCCAGGCATCTTGCCTGCATCCTCATGGATACTAGTCGGATTCATTTCTTCCAGGCCACAATGGGAACTCTACCTCCTTAGTTTTAAAATCTGTATAATCTTTTTTTATGGCTGAATAGTGTGGAATTTTTATTTCTACTTGTAGCAAATACCCATAACATAAAATTTACTACCCTAGCCAATTTTAAGTGAACACTTGTGTAGTGTTAAAGTACTTTATTGTGTGACCAACCTCCACAGCTCTTTATGTCCTGTAAAACTGAAACTCCACGCTTGGTAAACATTATTTCCCCATCCCCTTCTCCTTGCAGCCCCAGGTAACTGCCATTCTACCTTCTGTCTCTGAATTTTAACTGTTTTGGGTACCTCTATAGATAGAATCACACAGTTTTTGTCCTTTTGTGTCTAGCTTATATCACTTAGCATAACGTCTTCAGGGTTCTTCCATCTTATAACATGTCACAATTTCTGTCCTTTTTAAGGCCAAATAACGTTCCATTGTGTGTGTATACCACGTTTTATTTACTCATTTTTCTGTCAGTGGACACTTGGGTTGCTCCCAACTTTTTGGCTGTTTTGACTAATGCTACTGTGTGAACATGGGTGTACAAATACTTGCTGAGTCTCTGCCCTCACTTCTTCTGGGTATATACTCCGAAACAATTGCTGGATCATATGGTAATTCTGTGTTTCATTTTTTGAGGAACCACAGTGCTCTTTTCCATAATGGCTACAACACTTTACATTGTCATCAGCAGAGTACAAAAGTTTCAGTTTCTTTGCTTCCTTGCCAACACTTGTTATTTTCTATTTTTTTTCTTTTGGTAGTAGTCATTTTACTGGGTGTGAGGTGACTTAAATTTTCTTAGTCTTGTTGACCAGATTTAATAATACCCTTAAACTTAAAATGCAAATTAAGGAGTTCCTGTTGTGGCTCAGCGGTAACAAACCTGACTAGTATCCAAGAGGATGCAGTTCAGTCCCTGGCCTTGCTCAGTGGGTTAAGGATTTGGCATTGCTGTGAGCTGTGGTGTAGGTTGTAGATGTGGCTCAGATCTGTGGCTGTGGCATGGGCCAGCATCTGCAGCTCCAATTCAACCCCTGGCCTGGAAACTTCCATATGCCACAGGTGTGGCCCTAAAAAAAGCAAAAAAAAAAAACAAATTAAAAAATTTAGCACAGTTTGTATTTGCCTAAAATATCTAAATTTTTAAATATATTTTATTATAAAATTTCTTACATTATTCAGTTATTTAGGTCACATGTTTACTACTATTATATATTTGTTACATTACTTACCTTGTTTTTCTCAGTGGTAGCATACACAAGAAGCTATCATTTAACATCTTTAGTTGACAAGAATTTGAAGTGGATGAAAGATAGTGGGAGAGAAGGTAGGCTAAGTCTAAGATTGTAAAGAATATTCATCCATTTGAGAACTTTGGATTTACATGGTAGACAGTCAGGAAACCATTTTTGGCAACAGTGGGGACAGAGGAGAGAGTGGATACTATCAGTCCTCTAGGGATTTTAGAAAGTATTAAATAGGGATAGAATTTTTTTTTTTGCTTTTTAGGCTGCACCCGAGGCATATGGAAGTTCCCAGGCTAAGGGTCGAATTGGAGCTGCAGCTGCTGGCCTGTGCCACAGCAGCACCAAATCCAAGAAGCCATGCTTATGACCTACACCACAGCTCATGGCAACACTGGATCTGTAACGCATGGAGTGAGGCCAGAGATCAAACTGCTGGGTTTGTTACTGCTGAGCCACGATGGGAACTCCAGAATTTGTTGTATTAGATATTAGACAGTGAAAAATTAAGTATAACAGTCAGATTTAGGCCTTGGGCTGCTGAGTATGTAAGGAGTTAAGTAGACAAATCACTTCACTCTACAACTAATTAACTATGTAACCTTGAGTAAACGTTATAATTTCTATAAACATCAGTTTCCTTGATATAAAATAATCATAGTTCTTAACAAATACTAACATGGGGAGCAGGAGGAGTGGGAGGTACAGGGATTGTCTGGTCCACGATTGAGAGTTGATGGAATGTGGGGTCAATTAATTGTGGATGCTGTTAGGAGGGTTGTGGAAATTAGTCACCATGGGATCAGTTGTGAGGGAGCAAAGAAAAAAATGGATCCTGTGTGACAGAACACAAATAATTTGGGAGAATAGGATAAATATCTGTTAGACTAGAGAAGAGCTTCCTACAGATCAGGAAGAAGTAGAATATAGGGAATCTTTCAAGTAGCCTTGAGCTTACTGGGATGGGATTGAGTCTGCATTAGTGTATGACAGAGGTGGGAGTCGTGCCTTTTTTTTTTCCCCTGGTCCTTTCATTATGAATTCACCTTCTATGGTTCAGTTTTCCTATTGTATTAGGAAGCCCTCCGAAGTATTAGTCTGAAGTATTGCAGCTAGCAGTGCTGATTTTTTGTGAGCCCTAAAAGATGAAGTATCTTAAAGGTGAAAAATGTCTTGTCAGAAAAATATTCTGTATCAGTTCATTTAAATGATCAATTGAGTATTTTTGTTTTGTGTCTTTTTCAACAGGATGAAGAAAGTATTCCTATCATGTATAGGAATTTACCTGAATATAAGGAACTGTTACAGTTTAAAAAGTTAAAGAAACAGAAACTTCAGCAGATGCAAGCTGAAAGTGGATTTGTGCAACATGTGGGCTTCAAGGTAAGTTCTACTTCATTTATCTATTCATTTAATCTTTGGAAGCGTGATAAGAGATATTTAAGGTGATTTTCAATTCTTTAAACACCACAACTTTCAAGCACACAAGTAAAAGTAAATTTAGCTCTTGTCCTGTTCATTTATACCAAAGTAGTGTGCCATAGTTACTGGTGTCCAGAAGCTTATGATTCAGTAGAGAGAAGAAAATATACAGATATACTTTGAGGGAAAATATGAGATAAGAATTTTACTGAGATACGACAAAAAAAAATTATATATATTTAAGGTGTACAAAAATTTAAGATATAAGAAAAATTCACCTCACATAGTTATCTTTTTTCTTTTGAGGTGAGAACACTTAATATCTGCTCTCTTAGCAAATTTCTTTTTTTTCTTTTTTCTTTTTATGACCACGCCCTCAGCTTCTGGAAGTTCTCAAGCCAGGGATTGAACCTGTGCCATAGCAGTGACAACATTGGCTCCTTAACCTGCTAGACCACCAGGGAACTTCCACGTACCACATCTTTATCCATTTCTGTTTTGTTGGACATTTAGGTTGTTTCCATGTCTTGGATGTCATGGGTTTATTTCTGGGCTTTCTGTCTTGTTCCTTTGATCTATATTTCTGCTTTTGTACCAGTACCATACTGTTTTGATGATTTTAGCTTTGTAGTATAGTCTGAAGTCAGAGAGCCTGATTCCTGCAGCTCCATTTTTCTTTCTCAGGATTGGTTTGCTATTTGATTCATTTGTGTTTTTTTCATACAAATCTTTCTTCCTTTTCTCTTCTCTTCTTTTCTTTTCGTCTTTGTCTTTTTAGCACCGCACTCGCAGCATGTAGAGGTGCCCAGGCTAGGGGTCTAATCAGAGCTACAACTGCCGGCCGATGCCACAGCAACACCAGATCTGAGCTGCGTCTGTGACCTACATCACTGCTTACAGCAACGCCAGATCCTTAAACCACTGAGTGAGGCTAGGGATCGAACCCACAACTCATGGTTTCTAGTCGGATGTGTTTCCACTGTGTCACGACAGGAACTCCTCCATACAAACTTTAAAATTTTTTGTTCTGGTTCTGTGAAAAATGCCATTGATAGGGATCGATACAGAATCTGTAGATTGCCTTGGGTAGTATAGTCATTTTGACAGTATTGATTCTTCCAGTCCAAGAACATGGTATGTCTTCTATCTGTTTATATTGTCTTTGATTTCTTTTGTCAGTGCCTCATGGTTTTGGGAGTACAGGTCTTTTTTCCTCCTTAGTCGATCCCGTTTGTCTAACCATTCAACCATTGAGCTGTTTTGTTGTTGCTTTTGTTCATGGATCAGAAATTTCTCTTCCCCTTTCAGATTCAGTTATCGCTGCTGTGTTTTTTTTGTTTTTTGAGAGGCTAGTAGAAACACATTTATTCATTGCACAAAATTTCAAAATACCCATTATGTTCCAGGCACTTTGCTGAGTGCTAGGGATTCAGCCATAACAAGATGGGCTCACTTCCTTCCTTTATTCTGTTTTCATTTCGTAAGTAATTTAGAGAAGTTAAATAAGTGAAATGGTCAAGTATGACTAGAGTACATACTGGAGAGTAGTGAAAGACTATTTAGTTGCCTTGGGAATTTTGCTGAGACGTTACCCTCTCCTAAAATGCTGGGGAATCATTGAAGGATTTTAAGTAAAGAGTAACATGAAATTTACATTTTAAAAAGGTCATTCTAATTTCTTAAACTATATACCCCTTAGGAAGGCAGTGGGTTTAGAGTGGATAATGGTAAATCTCTGGCCACTGTATTATTCTTTAAATAATAATTCATTCATATTTACGTTTTTTATGTAAATTTTTTTTTTTTTTGGTCTTTTTAAGGTTGCACCCGCAGCATATGGAGGTTCCCAGGCTAGGGGTCAAAATGGAGCTGTAGCCTCCAGCCTATTCCACAGCCAGAGCAACATGGAGTCCGGGTCACATCTGCAACTTACTCCATAGT
Organism: Catagonus wagneri; assembly: GCA_004024745.2. Classification (NCBI taxonomy): domain Eukaryota; kingdom Metazoa; phylum Chordata; class Mammalia; order Artiodactyla; family Tayassuidae; genus Catagonus; species Catagonus wagneri. Next base: position 7,469,187 of record PVHT020000065.1, read on the forward strand.
TCACAGCAACACTAGATCCTTAACCAACTGAGTGAGGCCAGGGATCAAACCCTTGTTCTCATGGATAATAATAGGGTTTGTTAACCACTGAGCCATAATGGAAACTCCCTGTTTTTTATGTAATTGAAAAAAAATTCAGTGGGGGGGGGAATCACTCTGGTCTTAGTATGGAGAATGGATGGAAAGAAAGCAAGGCTGGAGTTGGGGAGACTGGTTAGAAATTCTCTCGGTTAATTTAGACAAAAGGGCACCTTAGGCATTAGAATTGACTATACTTAGTGGCTTTGGAGGAAGTAAAATTGAGGCCAGAAATTGCAAACTTATGGGTAGTGGTATACATAAAAGTACTGATAAACTGAAATTTAAAACAAAATTCTCATACCTCTGATCCTTTGGCGTCGCCATTACCCAGACCATAGTGAATGATATTTTCTCTTGATCTTTCAGTACCCAGCTTCTTCATTTCCAGATTTTCCTAATTGACATCTCTTTCTTTTCAAGGGGAAACTCACTTCTAATTTTGTTGCAAGACCCATCTTTTGCTATTTGCCAGTCTGTCAGCCACTCTGGTTGGCCCGATGATCAAAAGAAAGTAGAAATGGGATTTACTTTGATTTCCAAGAACACACTGAGGGCTACCACAAAGCCACAACACTGAGAAAAAGCTAAAACTGCCTTTTCTTCTTAGTGGGCATTGATTTCAAGGCTTCACAAAGTAAATCAGAACAATGAAAGTTCAGAGAGGATTTTTGGTTCACTTGGGTTTATGTTAGCCATGGTAGCCTGTTTTATTTAGCCTATTACAGTTCTGTCACATATTTGGATAATTTCAGCTACGTTATTAAGTCAGTGGTTCTCAATCACAGTGATCATCCACTGGTCCAAGGTACCTTTCGAGTCAATAGCTACTAATAATCAAATGACAAATTTGCAGATGATTTACCTAAGATTAAAAAAAAAAGCATGTTGAAGGTTATGCTTCATGATGTTCTACTTACCTATCATATTGTAGCTCAGTCTTCAGTGGATAGTTTGAACTAGTTAGCTAGAATTTGTGTCTACCTTATAACTCTTTTGGTGTTTTACCACTGTTTAGTGTATGGTGAGAGAGGAGAGTGTCCATGTGCATATTATGTGTTGTCCAACAGGAAAAAAGAAAGTTTGGGAACAATATAGCTTAATACGCTTTCTCTCTGCATCTTTAATAGTGTGATAACTGTGGCATAGAACCTATCCAGGGTGTTCGGTGGCACTGCCAGGATTGTCCTCCAGAAATGTCTTTGGATTTCTGTGATTCTTGTTCAGACTGGTAAGTGTATCCTTCATTCCGAGTCTTAAATTTTGACAGAAGCTTCTCACCTTCTAGTGAATTTGATTTCTAAACTGCATAGAATATCACATTTAGTGGATTAAACTTTGCTAGTCTAGACAGTTAAGAAATTTTCCTTAATCATATGATGTCTCAGGTAACTTTCCATTAGAGATGTTTTTAGATTAATGGACATAAATAGGTAGAGCTATATGGAAGTTGTATAAGATCTAGACCAAAATGCATTCAGTGCCAGTTAATGATGTGTTTGTGTGTGTGTGTGTTTTCTTTCCAGCCTTCATGAAACAGATATTCACAAGGAAGATCACCAACTAGAACCTGTTTATAGGTCAGAGACATTCTTAGACAGAGACTACTGTGTGTCCCAGGGCACCAGTTATAATTATCTTGACCCAAACTACTTTCCAGCAAACAGATGACATGGAAGAGAACATCATATACTAGTCCTCTTCAACACATAGCAATGGTATCATTGTGAATTACGTGCAGTTTGGAAAGATTCTCTGCTTTCCCTGAAATGACACTCACAGCATGACAGCGTCCTGAGTGTTCTCGTCAAGTCCAGCTCTGCACCGTTGTGGCTCTAGATCACTGTTCAGCCGCTGAACATTCCTGGTGAGCAAAGGGTTTCTCTGGTGAATTTCTCACCACTACCTTAAAGCCTTTTAGGTGGTGATCTTAAATGGGTGAGATGGAAACGAGAGCACACATTAAAGAGAGAGTAAATTCCAAAGGTTTCTGAGAACTTGGTCATAAATATGCTAACGAGAAGACAAAGTATTTATATTAAAACAGTTTAGTAGCTTTCAGTTTTGTGAAAATAGTTTTCAGCACAGAAACTGACTTCTTTAGACAAAGTTTTAACCAATGATGGTGTTTGCTTCTAGGATATATACACTTTAAAAGAACTCACTGTCCCAGTTGTGGCCACTGATGATGGCCTTTAGTAAATTGGAGCTGCTTAACCATATTGATGTCTAATTTCTTTTAACCACAATGAACTATCCTTATTACCAACAGTGAAGCACTACAGGAGGCAACTGTGGCATTGCTTCCTTAACCAGCTCATGGTGTGTGAATGTTATAAAATTGTCACTCAAATATATTTTTTAAATGTTATATAAGATGATCATGTGATGTGTACAAACTATGGTGAAAAGTGCCAGTGGTAGTAACTGTGTAAAAGTCTAATTCACAACATTAATTCCTTTAAAATACACAGCCTTCTGCCTCTGTATTTGGAGTTGTCAGTGCAACTCATCGAAGAAAACTGCCTAAAATAAAATCATATATATGGTAATAATTTCCCTCTTTTGTAGTCTGCACAAGATCCATAAAAGATTGTATTTTTATTACTATTTAAACAAGTGATTAAATTTAGTCTGTGCAGTGAGCAAGAGTTCACATGCATTCTTTTATACTGCTGGATTTTGTTGTGCATCATTTAAAACATTTTGTATGTTTCTTCTTATCTGTGTATACAGTATGTTCTTGAATAATGTTCATTTGTCAGGAGAACTGTGAGAAATAAACTATGTGGATACTGTCAGTTTATATTATAGAATGCTTGTTGTGACTTCCTTTGGTTAAATTTTGGATTTTTTTTTAACTAGTATGGAAACAAAATTGTTGGTTTTTTTTTTAAACGTATCTTTTAAAAGCAGTAAGGACTATATAGTGTAAAAGATGGTAATGTTTTCACTCAGTGTGTATGTGCTGAAACACTAAATTAAAATAGGTTATAAAAAAGAACACATACTATGGTTGAAGAAAAAGGCATTTATTAATGTCCAGATGTGAAAATAAGGTTGAAAAATTTTACTCATTCTTTTTAATGTATGGGGACTTATTACATAAATGGTTTTTGAAAATCAGTTATTAACTATTAGAAAAGATAATATAAATATTCTAAGACTGGCTAAGTAGTATACTGATCCAATTTTTGGAGCCTCCTGTTTTTTCCAATATTAAATCAAGGAACAGTATTTACCAGTGCTCTTCAGTACACTGTAGGGTACTGAAAGCATACCCTGAATTTTTTAACTGAGAAAAGTAATATAATTTTAACTATAGAAATATGAGAATTTTAAAGTAATATATAAAGAATACTGATGATTTGCATAAAATATATTACATCACAAAGAAAAGAAAATGGATTTAAGCTGGACAACTCACCCTAGAATTATTAGTTAGGGGAAGATGAGGGGAGAACTGTTAATGTTCTGGGCATTTGGCTGTTAAATGTCAAGTGACTGTGCCAGAAGATCTTCCTTCAACTTGTAATAAGACAGTAGCACTCGATGGTAATTTCTGTAACTTCTTTGTTTGCATGGAAATATAATACCAGTCAGTTTGGGAGAACCATTCAGATCCCTTCAAAAATTCCATAAAGTATACAGTACGCTTTGAAAGAGTGATATCATTCTTATATATGTATACAAAATAGACAAAATATATCCACTTAAAAAAATTTTTTAAATGGCTGCACCTGTGGCATATGGAGGGTCTTGGGCCAGAGATCGAATCCGAGCCAAGCTGTGACCTATGCCACACCTGCGGTAATGCCAGATCCTATAATCCACTGCACTGGACCAGGGATCAAGCCTGCATCTCCGCAGTGACCCAGGCCACTGTAGTCAGGTTCTTAACCCACTCTGCCACAGTGGGAACTCCTAAATGTAATTTTTTTTTTTTAAGAGCAAAGATTTTGAGAATTTTGAGTGGCAAAGAAAATTATTTTCTGCTTGAGCAAAGATGTATTTATTTTGTGTTTTTCAGCTCTAACCAAATACTCCTCGTGGCTTTGAAAGAACAGTAGTAGTGGTAGTGTGTGGTGTTGTTTTAATTTGAGGACTGCAGGAATGAACAAGGCTGTAATTCACAAGTAGGCCTTCTGTCTGTTGCATAGATGCACTGGCTGTAAAAGACGACGTAGACATGCCTGTTCAGGCGTCACCTATTTAGTAGTGTTCAGTAGGTCACTTGTATTTCCTGAAATACTATGCTCAAGTTATTTGCTAAGAACTGAAGAAACTTTTAATGACACCTAAAACCACCGCTTAAAGGTTTAGACAGAGGGGTTTTGGTTGGTGTGATGTGCACTAAGAATAATAGCAAACACAAGAGTGCTTGCTATGTGCCGAGCAAGCATATGACTGAATTTAATTCCTTAGGAGGCAGGTTCATTTATCTGTTTTCATTCGAGGAAATCGAGATAGAGAGGTGAAAGTAACTTGCCCAAGGTCATAGAGTTAATAAAGTGGTGCTGCTTGAATTTTAACCTAGACAGATTGCCCCAGAATCAGTGTCTGCCTCACTTCTCTGTTTCCCGAGCAGGAATATTCCTTTTATGTCTGGGGTCACGGAGGTGGTGGAAGTGTGCAGGACTCTTCTGTCCTTTTTTTCTGCTGTGGTATGCATCCTAGAGTACAAACCTGAACACGTGGCTGTGTTTATAGCTCAAATAGAGAAGCATACCTGTGGATGGGGAAAAAGCACTGAAATGGTCTGCCCTATGAATTGGAAAAACATAATTTCCACATTCTAATTTGACAGCAAACATGAGGTTTTAGGCAATGCTGGGACTAAAGGTCTCAGGTGGGATTCGTTTCCATGCATGTTTGGTGCCTCTCACTTAACCTAATATAGTATGCCTTGTTTTTCTCTCCTTTTCCCTTTTCTTTAAATTACATTGTAGAACACAACTTACAGAGGTATGATGATATGACGAACTTTTTTTTTGTCTTTTTGGGGTCACACCCATGGCATATGGAGGTTCCCAGGCTAGGGGTCAAATCAGAGCTGTAGCTGCCAGCCTACACAACAGCCACAGCTACACAGGATCCGAGCCACAGCTGAGACCTACACCACAGCTCACGCAACAATGGATCCCTAACCCACTGAGCGAGGCCAGGGATCGAACCCACAACCTCAAGGTCCCTAATCGGAGTCGTTTCTGCTGCATCACAATGGGAATTCCAAATCTTTTTTTTTTTTTTTTAAATGAGATGGACATAAAATAGTATATGACATGTAGTAAGGATACTTTTTGGAAATTTTCTTTTTTAGTTAAATAAAAGAGTGGCATGCTATATATAAACTGTATTTCTTACTGTGGATAACAAACCTTGAAGGCCATTATTTTAGGTGCACTGGATGGAATGGAGGGAGTCTCCAGATAATAAGTAGATTTTTTCACAAGATAATTGAGGTATTGTCCTTCTTAGTCTCGAAAGGGTTTGTTTTCATTTCATATCTTGATGAAAAATGTGCTGTGTATATGATCCCAGAAAAACAAAAAAATCTTTCCCCCCACAGTTGAAGTAGCTGATTAAATGAATTTTGTGTGTGGTGTCACATTTAGCTCCATGAGGGCAGAGTCCATCATGTCTGTCTGTATCCCTAGGGCCTGGCTCCTAGTGGATTCTCATAAATATTTACTGGTAGTAGGACCAATGTTTTGGTGAATTCCATTTTTTCTCCAGGAAGTTAGAGAAACCTGAATGTGTCTGTGGGACCCTTAGGAGATCTCTTTCAAGGGGCTCTGGGAGGATGAAAGATTACATCCTTTACTACCTGGAGGCTGTGGTTCAAACCGAGGTAGCTAATATTCTGGTTCTCTGGGACACCAGTTAGGCCATGTATACTGATTCTCTGTCAGTATATGTACAGTAGAAATTCAGGGTCCTGGTCTCAATTGTGGAAGTGAGACACTCGGCAGGTATTGACGAAGAACCACCTTTCATTGAGCACTAGGAACTAGTAAACGATGTACATGTTTTATTAACCTGTTTAACATCACAACACCTCTATGTGGTTACTTACTATTGTGACCTCCACTGTACAGAGGAGAAAACGAGGGTTCAGAGGATTTAAATGTTAGCTCTTTCCATGATGATTGCTATTTGTGGGACTGAGGCTACGAAGCCTTGCCCTCTGAAGTTTACAGTCTAATGCTGAAGACCCGCAGTAAACAATAAAAAATACTATGTAATTTAAGGCAGATGCTGTGAAGAGAAATAACGCTTGAAGAAAAATGGAGGAAGAATCGGGACCAGTCTGCCGTTTTAGGGGGAATAATCAAAGACCATCTCAACAAGGGCATATTTGAAGAGAGACTTACATGGAGTGAGGGAATTAGCCTTGTGGATAATCGGGAGGAAGAGGCAGAAGGATAGCGAGGGCAGGGCCCTGATCCAGTAGAGAGTTGAGCTTGTTCAGGCAGCATTAAGAGTGCCCTTGCAGCTTGGACCAAACGAGCAAGAGGAGAGTGGTAGTTGTTGGAGTGAGAGAGGGTACAGGGTCAGATCAGGTGAGGCCTTGATGAATGCAGGTCATCGTAAAAGAGTCTGGATTGTGATCTGATGTTTTCTACATACAGACAAGGTCTGTCCTTTTAAGTCCTGTGACTTTTGTAATACCATGTCAAGCCATTCAAATCAGGAAACCTGTTGAAGCGGTTCTGTACGAGACTTGATTTGCATCTTTAGAAACCCTTTGGGTTGAATCCATTTACTCCTGCTGATTTTTTTCAAGAGGGCAGCCAACTGCAGCCATGAAAGCCATGGCCGGGCCTGTCTGCTGCCCTGCTGTCTGTCAAAGCCGTGGTGGGCATGGACTGTGTTTGCCAGTACGTGGTATGTTTTTAAAGAATGTTAATCCCTACAGAGAGTCATTTTGTGTTTTCTGGCACACCTGATAATTTTCATCGTGTAAGTCTCTTTTGCTAATTTGCTCAAATACTCCCTGTGCTCCCCTATAGAGAGTGTGACAACTCGGGGTGGTAATAAAGTATTGATAACTGTGTGAGTTGTAGGAACATGCCCCTTTTAATAGAGGTGCAATTGTAACCAAAGAAATTTAATTGCTTCTTTAGGAAACACTGATGTTCAAGAATGACTTCTAGAGTAAAAGGAAATACGAAAATTACCATGTATTACGAATACACGGAGCGTTCTCTCTGTAATAGCTCAAAACTGATCTATGGCCAAAATTAAAACCATATGAGCATATCATAAATCTTAAATATTACTGTTTGCTTCGAATTCTGTTTGGAATAAGGCTTCAAATGCTTTCCAGAGTGATGTGAGTAAAAAATAAATAGAAAAAGAGTTATTCTGTGTTCCATTTATTTTATTTGTACATATCCATTTCAAGAAAAAAAAAGATTTTAAAAATACAGTTCTGTACCAGAAATGGATCCTTATCTGCACAACCACTGAAGGGGAAAAAAAAATCATGCAAACAGAAATTATGGTCTTTTGTAGTGACTGAATGGAAGATGCAGTTACTCCATTAGAATATATAAGAAGCTCTCATACGGCTACTGATACCACAGAAGTGAACCCAAACTTCACTGGCTTGACTTAAGGAAACACAATTTTATACGTTGATATGAGAAGGTTTGCAAACCCCTAGAAAAGGCCTGTATGAAACAAATACAGCATTGGGATCTGTTCAACATCACGTACGGCATGCCCCTTCCACCTGTATCAGTTTTGTTACTATCTTGCTTGGTAACTAAATAGTTGATCACTGAAAACGAAAGCCTTAAGTTGACATTAGTCCGAGTGAAAGCAGTAACAGATCACCTCATGCTTTTAAAGTATGTTTGGTCATTGGGATTCTATTAATTCCCAGAATGCACCACCAGGTATTGGAGAGACGAGGTCAGACAACTTATCCAATTTGTTCTCTTAGCCAATGTGACCGTGATCCAAGTAGCCAGTTTCATAGAAATGGATAGAGAAATGTTACCTGGTGACTAGTCTAGATTTGTCTGTCTTGGAAAAGCTATACAATTTCACATTTAAAAAATGTGGCATGTTTTCAAATTTACTCAAATTTCCTATGAACAATTGGTGCTGTCTTGTCAACTGACTCTCTGGCTCTGAGCTGGATGAGACTCGAGGAAACAGCTTCTGGAGGAAGATGCCCAAGCCTGCCCCCCCCCAATATTAAGGGCCTTAATCAGGTAACAGCATATAGATCTTGAGGAGAGGAGGGAGGTTGTGATGGGGTGTTAGGGAATGCTAACTTCCTGTTTGAGGAGAGTAGAACCAAATGATCAGACTCTAGCAAGTCCTGAAGGCACCACTGACACAAATGGGCATCACACTTGTTCACATTACTAGTTTAGCTCTGAAGGAAAGTGTGTGCTTTAAGTGCAGGCAGCTCTGGACTTGGGAAGAAAAGGTTGGATGATACCAAATACACCATGCATGATTTCCAGACACCTCTCAGGTCAAGCTGGGAAGCAAACAGCAATGTCAGGACTTGGGGGCTAGGGAGAGGCGACACATAAAAGGTTTAAATTGAAAACTTATTGTGTTAAGGGATGAATCTTTTAATATTTTTCTCTGTCTCTGCCTTCTTTAATATACATGCATTTTTGCCTTCAGAAAATAGAGTCAATAGCTGAGCAGAGTTGAAGAAAAACTTCCTCTGGCGTCCCCTCCGCATTTATCTATGTTTAAAAGAAAAATAGAGAAAAAATTTTAAAATATTTGTAAATAAGGCCTTTTTTTGTAATAAAAAAGGTAACCTGCTTATAAGCTGCAGTGCAAAATTTTAAAACAAGACTCCGAAACCACAGAGAAAAGAGTACTTGTTTAAAACCTAGGTGTCTAATAAAAAAAAAAAGATAACACTACACACCTAGTAGAATGGCTGAAAATCTAAAATATCAAATGCTGGTGAAGATGTGGAGCAAAAGGAACTCTCATTCTTTGCTGATGGGAATGAATGCAAAATGGTACAGCGACTTTGGAAATCAGGTTGGCAGTTTCTCACAGATGAAACATTCTTAGCATATGATCCAGCAATTTGTGTTCCTTGGTATTTACTCATGGAACAGAAAACTTACAACCATACAAAAACCTACACATGTGTTTTATAGGAGCTTTATTCATGATTGTCAAAACTTGCAAGCAACCAAGATGTCTTTCATTAGGTGAGTGGAAAAATAAACTGGCACATCCAAGCAATGGGATATATTATTTAGGGCTCAAGTGAAATGAACTATCAAGCCATGAAAAGACATGGAGGAAACTTAAATGCATATTGCTAAGTGAAAGGAGCCAGTCTCAAAAGGTTACACACAACATGACATAATGGAAAAATGGCAAAACTATGAAGACAGTAAAAAAAAGTCAAGAGCTGTAGGCAGACGGGAATGAATAGGTGGAACACAGGATTTTTATGCCAGTGAAAATATTCTATGTGATGCTCTCCTGGTGAAAATGTGCCGGTATGTGTTTGTCAAAACCCATACGACATGGAGTTCCCGATGGGGCTAAGAGGAAACAAGTTTGACTAGTATCCATGAGGATTCGGGTTGGATCCCTGGCCTTGCTCAGTGGGTTAAGGATCCAGTGTTGCCGCGAGCTGTGGTGTATGTAGGTCATTCTTCCAAAGGAAACCCAGTCTATTTTTTCTACATTCTTATCTCCTAATAGTCATCATGTCTCTCTTAATGCTGATAAATTATTAGTACAAGAAATTATTTTAAAAGAATACTGGTTATATCTTCTGTATTTCTCTCCATTTTTGGTGATTGCTAACCTGTTTGTTCAATGTAATGCCAGAATTGGATTCATATAATTGGGGTTGACTGTTATCCAGAACTTATTTTCCTCACAGTTTCTTTTAGGAGTTCCCATTGTGGCTCAGGGGAAATGAACCTGACTAGTATCCACAATGACACAGATTCAATCCCTGGTCTCGCTCTGTGGGCTAAGGATACAGCGTTACCATCAGCTGCGGTGTAGGTCACAGACGCAGCTTAGATCCCAAGCTGCGGTGTCTGTGGCTGTGGCCGGCAGCTGTAGCTCAGATTCGACCCCTAGCCTGGGAATCTTCATATGCCACAGGTGCGGCCCTAAAGAGCTAGGAAAAAAAAAAAAGAATTTCTTTTAGAGTCCGATGAAAACACATTTGTTCATTATAACAACTTTTCTTTCCATTGTTACCTTTCCTCTTTATCATTGTAATGAACTAATAGCTCTTTCAACATCTTCAACTGGTTGCCATTCACTGTAATGTCCAACTTTTTGCTTAGCCAGATATAACCCATCACTATGCCTAGTGTGAACACGTCCAGCTCAGTGGCAGGCTTTGTGGGGACAAGGCCATTATTGAGCATCTGTACCCTCAGCTCTTGGCTTTAGACAGGTGAGCCAAGAAAACAGCAGCTGGATCCTCCTCTTATTCCTTCTGCCACATCCTCACAGAACCAGGACAGATATAGTAGGGTCAGAAATACACTTTTTGTCCTTTTTTTTTGAGGAGGGGGGACACCCGTGGCATCTGGAAGTTCCCAGGCTAGGGGTCGAATCAGAGCTACAGCTGCCAGCTTACACCACAGTGACAGCAACTCAAGATCTGAGCTGTGTCTGCAACCTACAACACAGCTCACAGCAATTCCAAATCCTTAACCCACGAGGCAAGGCCAGGATGGAACCCTCGTTCTCCTGGATACTAGCCGAGTTCATTTCCACTGAGTTACAAGAGGAACTCCCAGAAAAACACTCTTGGAGCACATTTTCTTTTCCTTTTTCACTGTGCCCTTGGCATGTAGAAGTTTCTGGACCAGGGATCAAACCCCAGCCACAGCATCAACCGAAGCCATCAGATCCTTAACTGCTCAGCCACCAGGAGCCTATTTTCTCACCCACAATCTGGACTTTATGGAAAGATATGGGATTCTCTCTTGCAAAAGCTGGGCAACTTGGTTTCAGAAACAAGGGCTAATGAGCACGAGCCTACGAAGGGTGACCCCCCAATGTTTGCTGACAGCAGGACTGGGAGGTGGGAATCTCTCAGCGATCTGTCAGTCAAGCCAGGGCTGATGTTTTGGGGGAAAACTTGGAGCTGGGTGAGTCACACCCTGGAGCTTTAGCTAGACCAGTTCCCACTTCTATTTCCATCCAAAACCTCCTTCTTCATTTTACTCTGTGGCTTAAAGCCAGAGCTGGATTTATTTAATTAAATAAAAGAAAGCTTCTCATTGCCACCCAGAGCTGTGGTGTGTGTCTCCGTGGAGCCCAAGGACGTGAGGAGATTTAAAGACAAAAAATCAGATAATCAGGCTTTCTAGATGGAAAAAGCAGCCTTTGACTTGGGTGAGTGGGAAATCTTTGAAGCTAATCTGGGACCCTAATTTTTTTAGGCCCTAGAAGCAAAATTCTGAAAATAAAATTCTAGAGGCAGCGAGGCAACATCTTTTTTCTTATGGAAGCTGTGTGTGTGTGTGTGTGTGTGTGTGTGTGTGTTTAAAGGTATGGACTGGATATTTTTTCCTTTTATTAAAGTATAGTTGATTTACAATGTTGTGCCAATTTCTGCTATAGAGCAAAGTGTTCCAGTCATGTATATACATAAGAAAGGGAATATGTATATATATATACATATTCCCTTTCTTATGTTATCTTCCATCACGGTCTCTCCCAAGAGACTGGATACAGTCCCCGTGCTATACATGGCAACTGAATTTCTGTCCATGGGACTGGATTTCTGTACATGGATTGGATTTTTATGGAGCAAAAGAGAGCCTGACTAAACTGAATGGGACCAAAGCCTTCGGTCTACTCTCGAAATTTCTCCTTCAGTCCTCCAGCGAAACCTGGATATTTCCTGAATCTCATCTAATTCCCACACGGAGAAGGTTTTAACGAGCGGCTTTTACATTTTCCTATATAACCGTGTAACTCAAAGTAAATGGAAAAGAACCAACTTCCTAAGTGCTTTCTAAGCCACAGGAACTGTTCCTGGTGCTTCCAGCTTCAGCAAATTTAAAGCAGCTCACAAGGTGCTAGTGTTTAGTCCTTGGGGGACAGATCAGAATCCTGTGTGATCAGCATGCTGTGTGACGAGGACCCTCTTAGCAATTGTGTGAACTTGCAAATAAGGGTCCTATGCAAATGCTATCAAATTGAATTGTGATGATTTTTGTACACCCATAATTGTAATCAAATTCATTAAGCAACGGAAAAAAAAGAAAATAAGGGGTCCTCTCACGTACGATAAATTTTTACCCCATAATTCTCTTTTCCCACGTAGAGGAAAAGCAAGCTTCATGATCTTTGCCTAAAGGCTCTCCATTTCTGAACCAGCAAAGTCAGATGTATGAGGTTTTGATGTATTTAATTGAATTGAAAACCAGGGAAGTGGATTTGCTTCTGACCTGAAGAACTAATTCTTTTGGTCTCACACTTGATCCCCTGCAGTAAGTGAGATCCTGATCAATTTACAAAAGATTTTTTTTTTTTTGGTCAAAAAACTAAAGGCAGGCCAACAGGAAATATGATTAAATTTTGTCAGTGTCACCTGATTCTTGAAGGAAAAGTACAGCAGTGAGAGATAAAATTTCTGCCTCGCCGTCAGCGGAACACATGCTAAATCAGGAAAGTAGTTACACCGCCTTGGGAATTGCACGTTTTGTCTACTCTTGTTCTTTAATTCTATGAATTTATGAGCCATAAAACAGTTGGCTGGTTCAAATGCTGCCCAGATCCAGTGTTTTTCCTGAATTTTCCCACACCGCCTCAAACATTGTTTGAGTTTCGTTTTTCATGGTATTGGCGCCACAGGGCTCCTGGGACAAGCCCCAGCTGCCACTGAGTGCTTTATGATGATGGTGGGGGCCACCTTCTTCCTCTTCTAATCCTGTCCTCTGTAAACCAGGTGGAGCCACACCGCAGGGATCCCTCAAGGCCAGAGGAGAGCGCGGTGCTCAGCCACGGCCAAGCCCTTCCCGTGCAGCCCTGGGCACACGTGTGGACATTCCTTCGATCTTCTGAGGCTGGGGCCACATACAAGGCTGCCCCTGGGGAGCTGTCCCTTCCACCGAGTGGTCGGGCTACAGAGGCCCCCTCCCTCTCAAGGCCTTGAAAGAAGGAGGACTACGTATCACTTTACTTTGGAGAGCGTTAAGGACACGCTTTGGCAAAAATATAAGGCTGATTCCTAATCTGCACATCAATGGCTGCTCTGTGCAGAGGGTTTCCTGGTGTACCAGCAATTTGTCCATTGAAAATGTGACATGGTGCCCTCTTTCCTTCTTCCTCCTTCTCCCAAGTCTGTCTGAAATGTATTTATTTATTTATTTATTTATTTTGCAGTGGTCAGTATTTCCTTTATTTTTTTTTAAATTTAAATTTAACAGATCTTTTTATAGACACACAAAAAAACTATCCTTTCTAAAAATGACCTTTCTATTCTTTATTTTTTTTTTTTGGCCCCACCCATAGCATTTAGAAGTTCCTGAATCTAAGGACCTCAGGTGGAATTCTGCGCTGGTAGAACCCATGGCCGTGGCTCCTGGAGAGGTCCTAAGTTAAAGTGGAGCCCACAAAAGGGACAGCCCTGAGCTGGGCAGAAGCCAAACGCTCCATGTGAGGAGAGCAACCGCAGAGAGAGACAATAAAACTGTGTTCAGAAGAGAACAAAGGTCTGGCTTTCTCTTTTGCCTGCTGTCCTGGGGGTGGGGGGCGGGTACCGGCCAGCAGTGACCACGACTCACTTCAGCAGGAACACAGGGGTGCAAAGAATACTGTGCTGAATCTAAAGCTCTTTGCAGGGATCTAGGAAGATTCAGGCGGGGCTGAATGAAAAGATGCTCAGAGTCACTAATCATCAGGGAAATGTAAATCAAAACCACAGTGATATATCACTTTACACCTTTCAGAATGGCTATTACCTAAAACACAAAAAATAGCAAGTTTTGGTGAGGATGTGGAGAAAAAGGAACCCTGGTACACTACTGGTGGGAATGTAAATTGGTGCAGCCACAATGGAAAACAGTATGGAGGTTCCTCAGAAAACTAGAAATAGAACTATTATTTGATCCAGAAATCCCTCTCTTGGGGTTTACCTGAAGAAAACAAAAACACTGATTTTGAAATCATATATATGCCATTATTCACAATAGCCAAAATACGGAAGCAACTTAAGTGTCCATCAACAGATGAATGGATAAAAGAAGATGTGGTATATATACACAAAGGAATATTACCCAGCCATAAAAGGTAAAATCTTGCCATTTGTGACAACATAGATGGATTTAGAGGATATTGTGCTAAGGGAAATAAGTCAGATACTGCATGACCTCACTTATATGTGGAATCTAAAAAACAAAACGAACAAAGCAAAATGAAAACAGACTCACGGACACAGAGAACAAATGGGTGAGTTGCCAGAGGGGGTGGGGAGGGGGGTTGAGTGGGGCTTGGTCCAAATAGATGAAGAGGATTATACACTTCTAGTTATAAAATAAATAATATACAGCCTAAGGAATATGGTCAATAATACTCTAATCACTCGGTAAGGGGACAGATGATTACCAGAGTCATTGTGGTGATCATTTTGTAATGTATTTGAAATTATTATTATTATTATTTTGCTTTTTAGGGCCACACCCATGGCATATGAAAGTTCCCAGGCTAGGGGTGGAATCAGAGCTGCAGCCCCCAGCCTACACCACAGCGATTCATAATCTGAGCCACATCTGTGACCTACACTGCACTCATGGCAACGGTGGATCCTTAACCCACTGAGCGAGGCCAGGGATAGAACCCGCATCCTCAGAGATACTAGTCAGATTCATCACCACTGAGCCGTGATGGGAACTCCAAAAGAAAATATTTTTGCACCACGTATTGACTTTTGGACGTTTCAGAGCAATGTGTACAGGATGGTAGCGTTTCCATGAAATCAGAGCTCGCCAGCATAGACAGAACATGTGTTTACACAGAACAGATAAGCTAATGTTAGAAAGAGGGAGAGAGAGAGGGGCGGGTGGGCGGAAGTGGAGGGAGAATTTACTTCTTGTTGGTGTATGTATAGAAGTAAAGAAGTAAATAACAAAGCATGATAAATGCAAAGATGGAGAGAGAAACAGCACTTAGACGAGCACAAAGAGGGGCGATTAACAGAAACTATGGCTAGTTTAATGGAATACAGTTCATAAGAAGACATAGTTGCTATGAAGAAGAGCAGAAAGTCATGAAATGAGAACAGGACTAGACTGGAGCAGCAATAGCATGAGATGAAAAGAATAAGCTATGGTAAAAAAAAAAAAAACCCACCAAAATATACATGAGAATCAAAATCAATGTTGGTAGCTAGAAAGCAGGAACAAGGGCGTGAAAGATTGAGTTGGGTAACGTGGAGGACAAATGTGGGATTTTTCCTAGAAAGCAGCTAGCACAAAAATGAAAATAATGACATGGCTTATAGCTAGAGAGCTGTACTTCTGTATAGAATTCATCTGTTGCTACCGAGCCCTTGCAATGTCGCTGCTCTGTATTGAGCTGGCTGCAAGTGTGAAGTACATGCCAGATTTCAAAGACCTGATATAATTAGTAGCACTTACTTCTTCTTACTTTTTAAATTGTGGCTATTAGAAAGTTTTAAATTATGCATGTGGCTCACAGTAAACTTCTGTTGAATGGCACTGGTGTAGGAGGAAGAGAGTAAGGACCCAAGAATGGTGTGTTCTTGAGAAAAATAAGGTAGAGTTGTACATTAAAAAAAATTACAGAAAACGTTTTGAGTTAAAAAAAAATAACATGGCATTGAAAGTCAGTGAAGAGCAGGAGTTTCCTTTGTGGCTCAGTGGTTAATGAACCCGACTAGGGTCCAGGAGGTTGCAGGTTTGATCTCTGGCCTTGCTCAGTGGGTTAAGGATCCGGCGTTGCCGTGAGCTGTGGTGTAGGTTGCAGACGCGGCTCGGATCCCGCGTTGCTGTGGCTGTGGCGTAGGCTGGCAGCTGTAGCTCTGATTTGACCCCTAGCCTGGGAACCTCCATATGCCGTGGGTGTGGCCCTAAATGGCAAAAAAAAAAAAGGAAAATCAGTGAACAGCAGACCTATATCTGGACCTAAGCTTTGAATTACATGGAAAAATATTTAAAAAAGT
The DNA here is from genome assembly GCA_004024745.2 of Catagonus wagneri. Classification (NCBI taxonomy): domain Eukaryota; kingdom Metazoa; phylum Chordata; class Mammalia; order Artiodactyla; family Tayassuidae; genus Catagonus; species Catagonus wagneri. The sequence continues at coordinate 7,485,433 of PVHT020000065.1, forward strand.
TCTTTCAAGATACCAGTTGAAAAAAGTTTACTTCCAAATTTGTTTTTGTCTTCCTTCCACAACTAATGCTCTAGAACAATGGAGCTGTGTTTACTGACTTTCGACAGAAAAATATTATGACCTAACTTTTATGTCCAGCGAAATGGTCTTTTGCGTATAAAACCACTATAATGACATTCTCAGATGTACAGAGAGAGATTGAACTAAAAAAATCAGTTCAAGAGTTACTTTAGCCCAGAGAAAGAATATTCAAAATAAGAACTCCAGTACTGAGAATTTAAGGTATGAAAGCACCTGGGGGGTTTCCTTTCCTTCTTGTTAGACTCCAGTCTTAGCGATCCAGTTGCTTAAAGGCTACCAAGTAGATTTTGCATCCAAGGGGTAAAACCTGATCCAATTGTGCCTTCTGCTTTCACTCCTTTCATGGTAGTTTCAGTGACTGCGTTTCTCATTCTTTATCCCTCAGTTGGCAGGCAGTCTCCTGCCAGGTTGGATGACTACCCAGAACAATAAACGGATACCGCTGTATTTCAGGACTTGCTAAAAATGGCTAAACTATTTATGAAGTTGGGACACTGCAGCAGAAGAACTGCTGAACGAATAACTTATTTTCTCCTTTATAGAAGCTGAGTTGCCAAGGAACTGGATTTCCTGCATCTGTGAAATGCCTATCTAATGAGTCGTTGGCCTCTCTTTTATATTTTAAATTGATTAGGACTAAAAAATAAGCCAGACATAGATGTCATCTGTTATCAGGATTGCTTCTTCTATGGCCTGGGGGTGTTTCTGGGCTTACGATGCCATGAGCAAAAAGTACATTAAAAAATGAAGAAAAACAAATGTAAGAAAAGATATTAAAATGTTCATTAGCGGTTATCTTTGGATGGAAGAATTTAGGATAATTTTTATCTTTATACTCATATTTTCCTGTTTATTTTTTAAAAGTTGTTACTTTTAATCTTTATCAAAAGGAGAGATTTTAAATATCAATTTATATGATTCTGATAATGCCACTTAAGAAAGCTATTTCTGGGGCTTCTTCTGGTTCACAATAAGATCTCCTCTCCTGGGAATTCCTTATTTCTCACCCAATTTCCAGGGATGAATCCCAGGCAACCAACCATGCCAAGGTATTTTTATCAGTCAGATTTTTTTTTTTCCTTTTTAGGGCCATACCCGAGGCCTGTGGAAGTTCCCAGACCAGGTTAAGCTGGAGCTGCAGCTGCCAGCCTACAGCAGACACGGCCAGATCCTTAACTCCCTGGGCGAGGCCAGGGATTGAACCAGCATCCTCATGGATACTAGTGGGGTTTGTTTCCGCTGAGCCACAGCAGGAGCTCCTATCAGTCAGATGTTAATTCAAATGCTACTGTCTCACTTTCTAGACACCCACCCAAAATATCCACCCCTAACACTCACTCTCTTTTGTTTTATTCATAGAGCCGATCCTATTAGCCAATTATATTTTCTTACCTACCACTCCTCTCTTTTCAATGAGGGACTCTGTCTTATTTACTGCTATGTATCCAGCACCAGGAATCTGACACGTGGAAAACACTCAATAAAACAGCCACAGAACAAAGGAAAGAATTCCACGTGGCCCTACCTGCCTGGCCATAGCTGATAGGACCAGGGTCCAGAGCAAAGTAAGACCAATCAGAACATTTCTCTCTAGAATTTGAAACTCGGGGTAACACGTGAATGTGGAAGCAGCAGAGTGGCCATATTCCACCTTCTGGGCCAGAGAAAGAGAAAAATCAGGATGAGAGAAGGAAGGGGAGACAGGTGTGAGCAGCAGAGAGGAGCCTGATCCCACAGGCTTCTTGGACCTGCTGAATTTCAGCCTTGGTTTGTATAATCTTAACGTTAAGTTCTGTGTTCAGCTTAGGCCAGTTGGGGTTGGTGCCTGTTACCAGCAGCCTCATAAATTACCTACAGTCACCATCATGCTTTAAAAACTCCTGGGAGGTTTTCCCGTTGTGGCTCAGCGGTAAAGAACCCGACTAGTATCCACGAGGACTTGGGTTCAATCCCTGGCCTCGCTCAGTGGGTTAAGGATCTAGTGTTGCTGTGAGCAGTGGGGTAGGTCGCAGACACGACACGGCTCAGATCTGGCGCTGTGGCTGTGGTACAGGCTGGCAGTTGTAGTTCTGATTTGACCCTTAGCCTGGGAACCTCCATATGCCACAGGTGCAGCCCTAAAAAGACCAAATATAAATTAAAAAAAAAAAGAAGGCATTAGAAGTCCATGCTCTCTACTCTGTTGGGTCCTTAGGATCTGGTTCCTGCAGTACCTCCCAGACTGACCTGCTTGGGATCCGTTCTCCACAAAGCTTTCTAAATGAAAACGCTAACATGTCCCTTCAGTAGTGCCCGTCATCCTCGGGACAATTACTGCTCCCACAATAGGCTCCTCCTGGCCTAGTTTTCTCTCGCCTTTCCTTCCCCATCTCCTGTCCCTTCCTTGGGACTTTGTCACAGCTGAGGCTCTTCTGGGTGAAGCGCTCTGCTCCTTGCACAGCACCCCTGCTTCGGGCTCAGTGTAGTTCTCCTCCGGTGACCTTCCTCTCGACTTCCCCGAGAGCCCCAGGTTCAAGGGCCCTCAGTGTTCTCTTTGACCCCGTGCTGTGATCTCAGGCTTGTTTTTCTCCCTACTAAGCCTGAGACTCCAGCAGGCAGTGGGCGGTGCAGAGAAGGTGCCTGACACGTTTCCTAAATGGGTGAGTGAACGGTGACTGGGTAGCTTTCCCAAATTCATGAACTTAAACCGTGACAGCCGGAATTTTTGTTCATGATCATTCAGCTGACACCACTGATTTCCTTCTCATTTCACCTAATCTGCTGTCCTGGCCTCGAATGCTGTTTCTCCCAATAATACTAGTTATTGCAAGAAATTAGGGGCAAAGCCGCCAATGCCAATTATGTGTCACTTATGAACTATGCTAAAATCTAGAATTTCAAAGTTGAGTTTATTTGATTTTATTTTTCCAAGTTGAATTTAGGTCTAGACCAGACCTCTAGGATCCTCCTGTTCCGCTGAGCTTGGGAAGGCAGAATTTAAGCTCCTTCCTTTTCTCCCTCCCTCTTTCTTGGAAAAAGGAGTGGTTTTAAAGCAAGTATAATGACACCTGTAAAAACTGTATGGCTGGCCTCTCATGTCCACATGATGTCAGATACTAAATTTTGACTGATACAAATGATGACAGATACTTAATTTTGACTGATACAAAAGTGAAGAGAGTAAGGGGACCCACAATTTGGCCCAAATTGTGCAGCCACTTATAGCTCTAATTCCAAGATCTCCTAACCCAAAATTTCCTTTTTTTTTTCTCTTTCCTATTAAAAAAAAAAAAGTGGGAGGCTGGCTTATTGCTGGGGAGGTGACTCACCTTATGTAGCTGTGTTTTGGTCTCATAGTAGGCGACCACGGGGATGGAGGCTCGGTAGTAGGTCTCAAGGCGCTTGGCGATGGTGATGGTGTCATCGGCGACGGTGGCGTCCGCGCGCGGGCTGCTCCGGCTCCTCTGGAGAAGGCGGTTGGTCATGGTGTCTGCCGAGCAGTCCATACAGATCACCAAGTGCGGGTCTCCGATCTGGGGGTGGAGACCACGACACGGTCAGAAGTTCCACTCTCCGAGGTTCTGGAAAGACCGGGGGCCCCTCGTTCCTTGGCCTCCTGCTTCCTCTCAAGGTCTCAGACCCACCTGGTGGCAGAGGCAGGACTCCCTGTCTCCGGGGCAGTGACTTTCCACAGGCTGCCTCAGAGCCGTCCCTTGTCCTAGGTTTTCATTCATCTCATTCATGCAGTGCAGGGATTACCCAGAGTGCTACCCAGTGCAGTCACAAGCTGCCCTCCGCACTAAGGGGAGGGGTGTGTGTGCGTGTGTGATGTTTCTTGCCGGGAGCCCTCCCTGACCTGCTGAGGAAGGCTAATCACCATCTTATACAAGCCACTAGGAGCACAGTGTGGCTTTGTCTGTATTACCTGGGAATTTGGACGATTTGACGGTTAGGGTCACACAAAGCTTGGGGTCAGGCTGCTTAGGGTCAAATCCTGGTGTGGTGACTTGTCTCTAAGATGATATCCATGGATTCCTTACCTTGATGTACTCTAAGCTCTTCCCCCACTGAGGCATAGAGTCCATTCCTCTACCTCTTTGAATCTGAATTGAACTGTAACTGCTTTTTTTTTTGATTTTTAAGGCTGCACCTGCAGCATATGGAGGTTCCCAGGCTAGAGGTCGAATCGGAGCTACAGCTGCCGGCCTACACCACAGCCACAGCAACGCGGGATCCGAGCCGTGTCTGCAACCTACACCACAGCTCACGGCAATGCCGGATCCTTAACCCACTGAGCAAGGCCAGGGATCGAACCCGCAGCCTTGAGGTTCCTAGTCGGATTCGTTCCTGCTGCGCCACGACGGGAACTCCTGTAGCTGTTTTTTTGTTTGTTTTCCTTTGGCTGAGCCTATGGTATATGGCGGTTCCTGGACCAGGGACAGAACTCACACCACAGCAGCTAGCCATGCTGTTGCAGTGACAAGGCAGGATCCTTAACTAGCGGCACTACAAGGGAATTCTGAACTGTAACTGCTTTGACCAACAGAATCTGGTGTTAATGATGCTATGTGCTTTCAGAAGCAAGATAAAAGGTTTTGCAGTTCCTGCCTGGCCATCTATGACATGCAAGGACTGACTGCCAAGCTGTGAGGAAGCCCAAGCTGGCCACACAGAGGAGTCACGTGCACAGAGACGCCTGACTAGCCCAAGGCTGTTTTGGAAATCCCAGGCCCTGCTCCAGACATGTCTACACTCAGCTTTAGCCACTCTCTGACTGCAACTGAATAAACGACTTCAAGTGAGAACCAGCCAGCCCCCAGAACCCTATTAGAGAAAAGAACTAATTACTATAAGTTTCCTGACTTCATCATTCATTAAAGGGTCACTCAATCTCTCGGCACCCCAGCTTTCTCATTTGTACCGTGAGGATGATCACAGAGCTGCTGTGAGGATTAAATACAATTAAATAAGATAATTAAGTAGATTGCTTGGCATGGAGCAAACAGGTACTACCAGCTATATACCAGCTTATATTGCATATTGGGCTACGATCTTTGGATCAAAAGAAACCGTTGCTCCCTCCCAATCTTGCAGTGTAAATGAAGGCTTACCTCCCCACTGTGAAAAGAGCCTCTGGGGATGAACACAAAGTCAGGGTAGGGGAGGACCTTAAGACAATGTGGAGTCCCAAGTTGTTGGTAAGTTTTGTTCAAACATTAATTTACCCCCTCTGAAGGATGTACTTTAAGGAACAGAGTAAAAAATCTAGAAGAAAAAAACTCAAAATCTATAAGAGTAAAATAAGCCTCTGGAACACGTCACATAACGTTTCTGTCTTTATTAATTGGAAGAAAAAAAAGTATGAGCATTCGAGCAGTAGGAAGGCTGGACATTAAATTTGGAAGACAATGACCCTGGTCTACCAGCAGAGGGCGAGCTTGAGAGGAAGCCTAGGGTTCAGTTACAGAGTTTGGCTTCTGGAGCAATTTCCGGCTGGGGTTGTATTTGGAGTCTAGGTGATTTTTCTTATGGTGGGGGTTTTCAGGCTACCTAGCGGGGAGGGACACAAAAGATCATTCAGGGACTCACTCAGGTACAAAGATAACGTGTGTCTGAGCTGGCAATAACTGGACCAATACAAGTGCTGGATGGACTGAGACGTAGCTTTGTCTTCTACACTGATTCTCAAAGTGTGGGCCGTGGACCAGCGACACAGGCTTCATCTGGGAGCATGTCGGCAATGCAGGGGCTCAGGCACCATCCTCAACTTACTGAGACTGCGTTTGAAGATCCCTGGGTGATTCTTCACAAAATAATAGCTTGAGAAGCTGCTCTACCAAGCCATTTCCTTGTGCCAAGACTGCAGTTTGACCTAACCCATGTCTCCTAGAGGCAGCACTCCCTACATAAGAAGCTCTGGAGCAGTCATTCCATTTGGAAGTGGCTGGGACCACTGATTTTTTTTTTTGGCTAATAGATTTTTTTTTTTTTTGTCTGAAAACTTTGGCATAGTTTTATTTTTTTCATATGTTGGGTTTACACTGTTTTTTCTTTTTTTTTTCTTAATGGATTTTATTTCAATTATGGGTGTACATAAATTTTACAGATTTTGTATCCCAAACCCCCAGTGCAGCCCCCCACCCCCAGGATCGTCTTATTTGAAAAACCATGGCTAATAGATTTTTAATTTTAATTTTTCTTTGTCTTTTTGCCTTATCTAGGGCCACACCCGCAGCATATGGAGGTCTAATAGGAGCTGCAGCCGCCGGCCTTCGCCACAGCCACAGCAACGCGGGATCCGAGCTGCGTCTGCAACCTACACCACAGCTCACGGCAACGCCGGATCCTTAACCCACTGAGCAAGGCCAGGGATCGAACCCGTAACCTCATGGTTCCTAGGCGGATTCGTTAACCACTGAGCCACGATGGGAACTCCAGATTTTTAATTTTTAAAAGTTTTAGATTTATGGAAAAACTGAGCAGATAGTACACAAAGTAACCGCATCCCTCCCCTCCCCTGGTTTCCCCTATTAAGGCTTTACTGTGGTATATTTGTTACAATTAATGGAATGGTACTGAAGTGTTAACCGAAGTCCATAGTTGACATTAAGGCTCACTCTTTGTCTTGTACCTTCTCTGGGTTTTGACAATGACACAATGTCCTGATCCATCATTATAGTAAAATATGCAACAGCTTCATCCTTCTAAAAATCCTCTGTGCTCTTCCTATTCATTCCTCTCTCTCTTTCCTCCCTAACCCTGGCAGCTACTGATCTTTTCACTGTCTCTAAAGTTTTGCCTTTTCCAGAATATCCTATTGTTGAACTCCCACCATAAGTAACCTTTTCAGATGGCTTCTTTCACTTAAAAATCAAGATGCATTTAAGTTTCCTCCAGATCCTTTCATGGCTTCGAAGCTCATTTCTTCCACTGATGTAAAGTTTTTGAAATCTCTGAATGAAATGCCATTTAATTATTTTTCAAAACGCTTTGATATATTCCTACAGAAAGTCGCTTGGAGCAGCTCTGCCTCTTTTCCCCTGGACTGTGGTTGGCTTCTGACAGCCCGTGGGTGGGAGAACAGAGAGCTCTGTCCTTGTCTGGATGAATCAGAGATTTGGGGACAGCTCCATGGCCCCCCAGGGTCCCCCCTGCTGGCTCCGTGGAATTCTGCCCCAGCAGCACTGGGCTCTTCAGGGCCTTAGAGAATTTGGAGGAACCCTATTAGAGCCCAAGTGCCCAGTGAGAGCATCTCAGCAGCTGATGCGCCGTGTCATTCCTCTAACCCCTCCTGCACCCTGCAGGGAGGAAGCGGAGGCCCACGGAGGTTAACTTGCCCCAGATCGCTAAGGACTGGTCAGTGGCAGTCCTCAGCCAGCCGTCTGTAACTCCAAAGCCTGGCGACTTCACCGTAGTGGATGGTGCCAGAGCCTTCAGAATGGGACCCAGGCCCGATGCCTGGGGTCGGGGGCCAAATGGAGCCGGGAGAGGAGGGTGGGTACTAGGGAAGGAAGTGGAAAGCGTCAGAGGCCGTTTCAGTTATTTTGCGGAAGCCGGCTCCCACGTGCCTCCTGGGCCCTGTGGGGATCAGCCCTGACCCCAGCTGAGAGCAGCCCACCCGGTGAGAAAGTCAGCAGGTGGAGCGGGAGGAGGCCTCTCCCCGGCTGTCCTTCAGTTTGTTTCTGATTAAGTCAGGACAGTGTTGGGCCATATCACCACTGAGCAAGGTCCTGCCATGCAGGGAACTTCTATGGGCTCAGAGGATCAGCTTTCTTGTACTCTCTAAGTGCCTCAGTTTCCTCATTTTCTTTTCTTTTTTCTCTGTACTTAATTCCTTTTTTTTTTTTCCTTGTCTTTATAGGGCTGTACCCATGGCATATGGAGGTTCCCAGGCTAGGGGTCAAATCAGAGCTACAGCTGCCGGCCTTCGCCACAGCCACAGCAACACCAGATCCGAGCTGCGTCTGTGACTTACACCACGGCTCACGGCAATGCTGGATCTTTAATCCACTGAGCGAGACAGGTGACTGAACCTGCGATCTCATGGATACTAGTCAGATTTGTTTCTGCTGAGCCATGATAGGAACTCCTATTTTATTTTTCAATTAAAAATTTTTTTTGGCGGGGGGGGGCGTGCCTGACGCATGCAGAAGTTCTAGAACCAGGAATCGAACCCACACTGCAGCGGTGACGACCCGCTGAGCCACCACGGAATGCCTCAGTTTCCTCATTTCAAATGAGGCTGACAAGAGTTTCTACCTCACAGAACAACTGTGAGGATTAAAGGTGTGACTACACTGCCCATTTTAAGAACTACGTAACTGTGAACTAATGTTATCGAATGTGGGCCTGGCAATGTTTTCATCCCTTAAAATTTTATGAAGCCTCTGTTGGTCAGATGTGGGTTTAGAAAGGATCAGAGGCCCCACTCACACTTTGAGCCTAAGTCACACACTCCAGTGTGTTTACCAGCCTCCCTGCACTGGGAGGTGACGGCCCGGCTAATGGCAGAGTCACAGGCCGATGTCCCATTTGCTCTCACCCCTGAGCTTTATCCCTTCTGGGAACCTCAGTGGAGGAGGGGTGAACGGGGTCATTCCAGCATTTCTGAACACACAACGCTAATAATAATAATTCCACCCCATAGCCACCACAACCACTGCCCCGATAGTGCCATTACACAGCTGACAGTTCTGCAGGGAACTGAAGTCAGAAAAAGAGTGCAGAAAGTCTCAAGTGGAAAATTCCAAAGCTCCCCACAATTCCAAACCACTAGGAAACACCAACTAGAAAGTTCCCTGGCTGGCCTCCAGCCTCATAACCTTTTTTGTTTGTTTGTTTTTGTTGTTGTTAAGAGCTCATCCCAAAGATTGGAATGCATCTATGAACAGAATCACTGATTCTGTAGATGAAGAGTTACGAGGTGGTTAAGAGGCAGCCAGGCAATGGGACATACTGTCATTACCCACACGTCCACCAAAGGTCATCTGCATAGTCAGGCTAAGGCCAGAATTTCAGCTAAGAGACTCCTGGGAGGGAAAGGCAAGAACAAACCCATGCATTTTACTTCTGTTAATATGTGCTTAGTTTGGCTGTTGTAGTATAAACGCTGGTGCTGGGTTAACACAGGAAATTCCTTTTTTTTTTTTTTTTTTTTTTGCTTTTTAGGGTTGCACCTGCATCATGTGGAAGTTCCCAGGCTAGGGGTCGAATCAGAGCTACAGCTACTAGCTTACACCACAGCCACAGCAATGCCAGATCCAGCCATGTCTGCAACCTACACCACAGCTCATCGCAACGCCGGATCCTTAACCCACTGAGCAAGGCCAGGGATCGAACCTGCATCCTCGTGGATACTAGTCAGGTTCGTTACCACTGAGTCACAACGGGAATTGCCAGGAGAGCCTTTCGATTTCACACCAGGGATTCAGGCTAAGCACACATACCCTCCTTGAGATGTTAACAATCTGCAACGTGGGGCTAACAATACCTACGGAACAGTACTGTAAAGACTAATACAGTGACGAAGGTGAGGCATCTAGTTCGGTTCCTGGCACAGTTTAAGTGCTCAAAAAACAACAGCGATTATCAGGTTAGTCATGTATTCTGTATGATTTTAACCAGATGAAAACAGGTAGAACTGAGACCGGACATCAGCGTGTTATGGCTGGGTGGCTAGTGAATCTTTGTGTTACACTTTCCTGTATTGTCTCACATCTAAATAATTCCTATTTCTAGTCAGAAAAAATACACATAATTTTGGAAGAAAAACTGTAACAATTTATTGAATACCATATGTAGGCTTAGACATGTGGAAGGCACACTTTAGGGATTCCATTCAATTGTCCGACAAGAATTGAGGTGGCTATTGTCCTTTTACTTTTGGTCTTTTTAGGGCCGCACCTGTGGCATATGGAAATTCCCAGGTTAGGGGTCGAATCAGAGCTGCAGCTGTCAGCCTACACCACAGCCCATGGTAACGCTTGATCCTTAACCCGCTGAGCGAGGCTAGGGATTGAACCCATGTCCTCTGGATCCTAGTCAGGTTTGTTACTGCTGAGCCATAATGGGAACTCTGCTATGGTTCTTTTTTAATTGAAATACAGTTGAGGTTCAATACTGCGTTAGTTTCAGGTGTACTGCACAGTGATTTGACGTTTGAATACATCATGAAATGCTCACTACGATGAGTCTAGTGGCCTTCTGTCCTCATACGAAGTTATTAAAATACTACTGATAAGATTCCCTATGTTGTACATTATATCCCTGTGACTTATTTATTATGCAACTGGAGGTTTATACCCCTTAATCTCCTTTACCTATTTGGCTTGCCCCCTACCCCCGGCCTCCCTTCTGGCAGCTGCTTGTTTGTTCTCTATACCCATGAGTCTGTTTTTATTTTGTTTTGATTGGTTGGTTGGTTTTTTAGATTCCACATACAAGTAGGTCATGTGGTATTTGTCTTTATCTGACTTGTGTCACTTTACAAAATGCTCTCTAGATCCATCTATGTGGTTGCAAATGGCAAGATTTCTTTTTTTTTTTTAAATGGCTGGAGGTAGCTATTTTCAATCTATATTTTATAGGAGAGGAAATGAACTATGTACAGCTAAATGATCTGACATGGACTTATAAAGCCAGGCTCTGAATACAGGTCTGTGAACAGGAAGTCACTACAACTAGGGCTTCACAAAAGGGGTAGGAAATGGACATGGTGGTTAGAAATCCCAGCTCTTCCTTCATATTCCTTCTGTCGCTCCCCTTCTCTCCTTCTCTCTCCCTCTCTCACATACACATATACCATTAACAATCTTCCCTTCCCTAATACACTATGTTGGATAATAAGGGCACAGATTATTAATTCAATGGGGGGGAAAAGCCAGGCTTGGGAACAGAAGATAAGGTGGTAATAGAGAAATCACATACAGACTCACCCCTAAGCTCTGGACATGAATTTGCACGTAGTTTTTACTGGTGTCATGTATGGTAGCCAAGCCAGTCCCCAGAGGACCTGCCTCTTAGAGCAATCAGCTACAGGTATGCAAAAGCAACAGCCTAACTAAATAAACTGGATTTTTTTTCAGCCACAGATGGTCCTGAACATCAGGCTTGAGTCTCTGTGACACACAAGGGCTGGAGAGATGTCTGTGGGTTGGAAAAGCATCTGCAGGCCTGAAAGGGCTTCAAACAGAGTTGCAGGGCTGACAGGCCCAGAAGGAACACTCGCTGTGCTCTCAGCCAGGCTGATTACTCTGCATCTCTGGGGAAAATCTGATGTCTGTATTTGTCCTTGCCAAATTTCAAATTAATTACTTGCCTGTAATTTGGAGGGGGCTGTACAAACGATGGGTTCCCTTTAGGGCATAAATGAATCAACAGCGGCTCATTCTATGTTTGTAAGATCTTTGTTCATCTGGTCAGGTTCAAAGCAGGTGCTTGTTTTGGAGGGATGCGTGTGTTCTCTCACACACAAGCTGAACTGATATTAGAACCTTCTAAACTGCTGTACCCAGGGACAAATCAAGATTATGCTTGATCTTTGCAAATCCTCTCAGCAAAATGTAAAAGACTGTCTTTGCAGATATTTCTCACTTGAAGGTCATCAGTTCAGTAATGAAAGGGGACGCTTGTATATTATTTGAAAGGGCATCACGAATTTTGCATTGATTGAAACTATCCAGTTATCACATTGGAGACTCTTTCTTGCTCCCAAGTTCTAGTTAGGCCTCCTCTCCGACTTTTTTATTTCTTTTTAGGGCTGCAAGTGTGGCATATGGAGGTGCCCAGGCAAGTGGTCGAATTGGAGCTGCAGCTACCGGCCTACACCACAGCCACAAAAATGCCAGATCCAAGTCGCATCTGTGACCTACGCCACAGCTCACAGCAATGCCAGGTCCTTGACCCACTGAGTGAGGCTAGGGATCGAACCCTCATCCTTTTGGATCCTAGTCAGGTTCATTAACAACTGGTCCACTAAGGGAACTCCCCACCACCACCACCCCGCTCCTTTTTGTAAAATTGTGGAGCCTGGGCATGCAAAAATTCTCAGGCCAGGGATCAAACCTGAGCCACAGCAGTGACCCAAGCCACAGCAGTGACAACACCAGATCCTTAACCACTGGGCCACCGGGAACTCCCTCTGACACTTTCTAAAGCCTGTGTGAACAGGACCGACAGTGAGAGAGAAAGCTTTGCTTTACTTTATGATGATCATAGGGAGGTTTGCATTTATACTTATTCAAAGGCCAGTGACAGACAGCTGGCCATCTAAAGCCTTAACTGACCCCTCCTGGGTTATAAACAAAGGAGAAAGGTATGACAGAGAGGCATTAATGGGTTTGTACAAAGTGTGATTTAAAAAATGAGTGACCCAGAGTTCCTGTTATAGTGCAGCAGAAATGAATCTTACTAGTAACCAGGAGGTTGCAGATTCAATCCCTGGCCTCGCTCAGTGGGTTAAGGATATGGCACTGCCATGAACTGTGGGTCGCAGACATGGCTCGGATCCCAAGTTGCATAGGCTGGCAGCTACAGACCTGATTCGACCCCTAGCCTAGGAACTTCCATATGCCATGGGTACGGCCCTAAAAAGCAAAAAGCAAAAATAATAATAATAAAAATTTAAAAAGTAAAAAATGAGTGACCCTACAGAATAATGTAAGTCAACCATTATAAAAAAATCTAAAAAATTGATCTTAAACTAGATCATATTTTATAGCTTAGAAAACCCATTTATGTGTGTCATCTCATTCGATGCTCATGAGACCCTCTAAACAGGGTTAGGCAGCTATGTTACTATCTCTGTTTTAAGAGGATGAATCTGAAGTTGAGTGACCTGCTCAGGGTGACACTAGTCTATGGCAGAGATGAAAATGCAGTTTTATGACTCCGGACAGCGTGAGCGATGTGCTTTAAAGACATGACCTTGGGAGGCTCTGCCAGAACCAACAGCGCTGTCAGTGCTCCAAGCGGGGTGGGCCCTGTGGTCCAAGTTCAGACAGTTGCCATCAGACCCAGTTCAGGAAGTCTCAAAAGGAGAATAAAGATCATAATTTTGTTGTTTCCATATGGTAGTTGACCAAAAAGGATGCTTATCTTTACCCTATACCTTATTTATCACCCTTGGCCATTTGGGGATTTCAAAAGGCCATTTTACTACCACCGAGAACAATTAAAAAAAAAAGACATTGAAAAGGACATTTTCCCCAGAACTTCCAAGCAAGTGCATGACCTGTCCTGACCCGCCTGACCTTCCCAGAGACCCTCCTAGGGCTCTTGGACATTAAGTTCATAGGCAAGGTCCACTTGTGAGGGATCATGATGGAGGATAATGTGAGAAAATGTATGTGTGTGTGTGACTGGGTCACTATGCTGTACAGTAGAAACTGACAGAGTACTATAAACCAAATGTAATGGAAAAAATAAAAATCATTAAAAAATTAAAAAGAAAGTTCAGACAAGGTTAAATGTGAAATAACCTGGTGGAGAGCCGCCACCTTGAAGCCTGAATCTCAATCAACACTGCTGAAGGACAGCAGCAATCACTCATCATTCACTCCTCGTTTTTAAGGTTTCCCCCCTTTTTTTTTTTTATGGCCACACCTTTGGCATACGGAAGTACCCAGGCTAAGGGTCGAATTGGAGCTGCAACTGCTGGCCTATACCACAGCCACAGCAATGTCGGATCTGAGCTACACCTTTGAACTATGCCTCAGCTTATGGCAATGCTGTATCCTTAATCCAAAAGCCAGGCCGGGGATTGAACCCCCATCTAGATGGACACTATGTCAGGTTCCTTTTTTTGTCTTTTTGCCTTATTTAGGGCCACACCCGCGGCAGATGGAGGTTCCCAGGCTAGGGGTCTAACAGGAGCTGTAGCTGCCGGCCTTCGCCACAGCCACAGCAACGGGGGATCCGAGCTGCATCTGCAACCTACACCACAGCTCACGGCAATGCCGGATCCTTAACCCACTGAGTGAGGCCAGGGATCGAACCCACATGGTTCCTAGTCGGATTCGTTAACCACTGAGCCATGAAGGGAACTCCCTCCTTGTGTTTTAATGGTGTGTGTATACAAGTGCCAATCCCCACTCAGCAGGGAGCTCTTCAAGGGTGTAGCCACACCTTCCTCTTCTCTGGATCTCCCTTCAGCCCTTGACTTGCACAGGCCCTTATTCTGAGGTGATGCAGGAATGATGCCCTGTTCCTCAGCTATTCAGAGATATCCCCAGGGACGTTATTTACAGCCTGGATGCTGACGAGCAGAAGAGACACAAATGTAAGACAACCCACAGGAGACAATATGGTTAAGATGTCAAATACTACCAAAGCGATCAAGAGATTTAACACAGTCCTTGTCAAAGTTTCTTTTCCTTTCCTTTTTCTTTCCTTCCTCCCTTCTTTCTTTCTTTCTTTCTTTCTCTTTCTCTTTCTTTCTTCTGTTTTTTAGGGAGCACCTGCAGCATATGGAAGCTCCCAGACTAGGGGCTGAATTGGAGCTGTGGCTGCCAGCCTACACCACAGCCATAGCAATGGCAGATCTGAGCTGCATCTGCGACTTACATAGCAGCTCATGGCAATTCCAGATCCTTAACCCACTGAGCAAGGCCAGGGATTGAACCCACATCCTCATGGATAGTAGTCAGATTCATTTCCACTGTGCTACAACAGGAACACCTCCCTATCAAAGTCTCAATGGCATTTGTTGTTGTTGTTGCTGCAGAAATAGAAATATTGATCCTAAAATTCATGTGGAATCTCAAGGGACCCTGAATAGCCAAAGCAGATCTTGAAAAAAACAAAGTTGGAGGGCTTGCACTTGCTGATTTAAAAACTTATTACAAAGCTACAGTAATCAAAACAGTTTGATCCTGGCAAAAAGTTAGTAATTTAGACCAACGGAACATAGTATAAAGCCCAGAAATAAACTCTCACATATACAGTCAAATGATTTTTTCCAAGGGTGCCGAGACCATTCACTGGGCAAAATCCAATCTTTTCAACCAGTGGTGTTGGGACAACTGGCTATCTATATGCAAAGAATGGAGATGGACTCATACGTTACACCATATGCAAAAATTAGGTCAAAATGGGTTAAAGACCTAAATGTAAGAGTGAAAACTACAACGTCCTTCCAAGAAAACACAGGGGAAGAAAACTAGATTTGGCAATAATTTTTTTGGACATGACACTAAAAGCATAGGGAACAAAAGCAAAAATAGATAAATTGGATTATATTAAAATTAAAAACTGTGAATCAAAGGATACAATCAATAGAGTGAAAAGGTAACCTATGTAATAGGAAAAAATATTAGCAAATCATACATCTGATAAGGGGTTAAAGTCCAGAATATAACCAAACTCCTACAACTCAACAACAAAATCCAAATAACCTGGGTAAAAAAATGGCCAAAAGACTTGAATAAGCATTTCTCCAAAGAAGACATACAAATGGCCAACAAGCACATGAAAAGATGCTCAACATCATTAATTATTAGGGAAATACAAACCTAAACAACAATGAGATATCACCTCACACGCATTAGGATGGTTACTACAACAAGCAAACAAACAAAAAAAAAAACAAATCCCAAACCCCAGAAAATATGTGTTGGGAGAATGCAGAGAAACTGGAACTCTTGTGCACTGTTGGTGGGGATGTAAAACGGTGCAGCCACAATGGCTGGCAGTATGTATGTATATGTATTGATTCCTCAAAAAATTAAAAATGTCATTATCAGACAATCCAGTAAATTCACTTCTGTGTATATACCTCAAAAGAGTTGCAAACAGGGGTGTTCCTGCTGTGGTTCAGCGGAAATGAACCCGAC
The DNA here is from genome assembly GCA_004024745.2 of Catagonus wagneri. Lineage (NCBI taxonomy): Eukaryota > Metazoa > Chordata > Mammalia > Artiodactyla > Tayassuidae > Catagonus > Catagonus wagneri. The sequence continues at coordinate 7,501,323 of PVHT020000065.1, forward strand.
TGGTATCCATGAGGATGTGGGTTTGATCCCTGGCCCTGCTCAGTGGGCTAAGGATCTGGCGTTGCCATGAGCTGTACTATAGGTCGAAGATGAAGCTGGGATCCCACATTGCTGTGGCTGTGGCCTGGGCTGGCAGCTGCAACTCCGATCCTACCCCTAGCCTTGAGAACTTCCACATGCCTCGGGTGCAGCCCTAAAAAGAAAAAAAAAAAGGAGTTGCAAGCAAGGTCTTGAAGAGCTGTCTGTACACCCACATTCACAGCAGCACTGTTTACAACAGCCAGGAAGTGGAAGTAACTCAAGTAGCTGTTGTTGAATGAATAACAAAATATTACTCAGCCTTAACAAGGAAGGAAATGTTCACACGCGCTGCAGTATGAATGAACCTTGATGACATCATGCTAAGTGAAATAAGCCAGTCACAAAAGGTCAAATCTCTCTCACTGCACTTATGTGGGAGACCTGGAGGAGTCAGTTCATAGAGACTCAAAGTGGAGCCGTGGATGCCAGGGGCCGGAGGAGGGGGAAACGGTAGGTTGTTCACGGGAGTAGAGTTTCAGTTCTGCATGATGAAGAGTTCTGGAGACTTGTTGCACAACAATACAAATTCACTTAACGTCCCTGAAGCGTACATACTTAAAATTGGTTAAGGTGGTAAATTTTCTGTGCTGTAAATAGACGGAAAGTGATGAAATATTACCATGATTAAAAAAAAGGTAGAACAATCCTTCCAGTGCTATTTTGTAAAACAAGTAGTTGATCATATGGAAGTCTGAAGTCTTAAAGTGGTTTGTTTTGTGGGAAAGGCTCATCAGAATTCTGGTACGTGAGAGCCCACCAGGAACTGCCTGGAAAGGCCACCATCCCAGGCTCTGCCACACAAATCCATTTCCCCCTGCCCACCCGCATCTTGTTGACAAAGGCTCCTAAACTGCGATGGAGAAAATCAGTCTTGCGGGTGGTGAGGACGCCCTCTTGCCAGATGGGCCAGGGACTTTTTTCTCTGATCTGCTGGCAAGCAGGAAATGCAAGGGAGTGTGAGCAATTATCCTTTTAAGATTTAGGTACCATCTAAGGAAATTAAAGGGTCTTAGGAGTTCCCGTCGTGGCTCAGGGTTTAATGCACCTGACTAGTATCCACGAGGATGAGGGTTTGATCCCTGGCCTTGCTCAGTGGGTTAAGGATCTGGCACTGCCATGAGCTGTGGTGTAGGTCACAGATGTGGCTCGGGCCCCGAGTTGCTGTGGCTGTGGCGCAGGCTGGCTGCTTCCGCTCAGATTCGACCCCTTAGCAGGGAATTTCCATATGTTGCAGGTGTGGCCCTAAAAAGACAAAAAAAAAAAAAAAAGAAGGAAAAAAAAGAAAAAAGAATAAAAAGAGAAGAATCTCAGAAGGAGGTCAAATTAACACCACCACCACTCCCCTGCCCCCCGCCCCGGAGTCACAAAGGTACAGTTCCCCTCAATCAATGCTGCAGTGTTAGAGATGGATGGAGATGCTTCTCCACTTCCCCTAGTCTTGTTCCTACCAGGAGTCACTTACCAGTGAGGTGGCACTGACTAGCTGTGTGGCTGTGGGAAAGTCACATAACCTCTCTGGGCTTAGCTGATCAGCTTTACCATAAAGAGGATACCTCCTTTCCTTATCTACAAGGTTGTAAAAATAAATCAAATGAAATAATATACATAAAAATGTTTTAAAATGGTTGAAAGAGATCTCTATAAAAATATTAATTCCCATAAGCTCTGGAGTCTTTGTTTAATAAATAGGG
>PVHT020000065.1:7511913-7607132 GCA_004024745.2 Catagonus wagneri
AGAAGATGAGGAGCTGTCACATTTACTTTCACCTCACTGCTTCTTCCTGTATCTTTACTCAAGGCTTAACCCCCTGACAAACCTATACACGACACCGCCTGGTGTGATTCACAAAGAGAGCCTGGAATATGAGGTTCTACTTGGAAGGATCTGTCAGCAACTTGGGGAAAAAAAAAAGGTGAACAGTTGTTATTCTTAATCACCAATGTAATTTAATATTTTTTCTATGTGAGGCTAAAGATACTGTATTGTGAGAAGTACAGATACTCTGAACCCCCACCCATCTCAGCTCCCCTAACGCTGCACCCATGCAAGGGGAGGAGCGCGCAGATCTGGGAGCCTCAGGCCCCAGACTGGCCCCTCCCTCATGCATTTTCCTCAGTACCCGGTGTTCTCGGAGATGGAAATGAAACAAGCTGCTTGCATCACCTCGGCATGCTACCCAAGCACACCTTTGGCAGTGTGCTTTTTCTCTCCTGGGGCAACCCTCTCAGGGGACAGTTCCCGGTTTCATTCATTCTCCTCTTGCAGACCCAGCTCCTGGGCTCCGCAAGAGGAGACCTGCTTGCTATATGACTTTGCAGGATGCTCGACCTCAGGATGAAAATAAGGAAAAACTGGAGTGTCTGAGCACATTCTGGATCAGGAAGAAAGCCCAAGTGAAGGATGAGGCCAGGTAGATAATTAGCTGAAGCCCAAACACAAATGCATGGATGCAAGTTTCTATTACACTGAAAAATGTTTTGAAGAGTAACGGTGCAGGGCAGGCTATAGTGCCCTTTGTTGACATTTCATTCTATCTTGATAACTGTAGGATACAACCCAGAGTTAAGTGTGGGGCCTATTAATATAGCTCTTCATTCGACAGACGTCTCTTGGGCAGCTACTGCAGGTTGGATGCTATGCTAAGAGCTGGGGATCAAAACATGTAAGGCCTTGTTTTTGCCTTCAGAGAGCTCACCATCTAAGGAAGGCTGATAGGTGAGCTAAGCGTCACGGTAAAGTAGAAGGTAGATGGGTCCCTGGGCTGAGAATTGTTGGAACTGGTCAGGCTGAGTAAATTGGAGCTTGTTTCACTTTGATGCATCAAGGAAAGTTAAAGGCAAGAGCTGAGTTCTGCTGGAATAAAAAGATAAGATGACCACATCTATCATTCTTGAGGTCAAGGAGATCTCCCTGACTGCACATGCGCAGAAAGACTTCTCAGGGGGTCAAACGAGGAGCGGCACCATCCCATAATATGTGCTGTCAATATCTCGTAGGCCCCTACACTGGAATCCATCTTGGTTAAAAGATGCTCACACATACTGGGGAGGGCCCTGGGTATGCTCAGGTGTGGGAAGCAAAGTAAGATAACTGTCTGGAGGAAGATAAAGACCTGGAAGAACTGCTCTCATATACGTGATTTAAATCCCCTTTGTGGAGCCATCCCCATTCAGGAGGATGCTCAAACTCTTCCTTGGGTGTGTATTCTGCCTTGCTTCTATCTTAAATAAATAAACGGAGTCTCTGTGTGCTCCCCAACACGCTGTGCTGGGCCTCTGATGATAAACTTTGTGCCTGTTTTTACACCTTTGGTTGGTCCCCTTGAAAAATTTTTATTTTCATAAGGGAACAAAAGCCAGGGCAGCTTCACTTCCAGCCTCTAGTTCCTGGTGGTCTAGTGGCTAAGAGTCCTGGTTTTCACTCAGATTGCCCGGGTTCAATTCCTGAGGAGAGAATTAAGATCTTGCTTCAAGCCATTGCTCACTGATGTCTCCCCGACATCATCTGGTGCCCAAACCAGGAATTCAAAGTGAACTGCAGGTCCCACCCAACTATGGTGAGGACACCCCTGACTTTCACTCTTATTCCTATGAGAAATCACTTGCTCGTACTCTCTGCTTTGCTTCTGTTCTAAGACCCGTGGGGCATAATCTCAGAACACCCACTGTGTTATGGCGCCATCTCTTCTGTAAACAACATGCTTAGTACTTCCCAACCCAAATAAAACTATTTTTACCACTGTCTGCATCCTCTAGTTATCTCTACATTCTTTCCTTTTTTTTTCAGTAGATTGAAACTTCCTGTTTCATTTCCTCCTAGTTTTATCGGTTCCTTACCCTCTTGCAAGCTATCTTCTAACCTCATCACTCTCTGAAATTGATCTTATGTAGTTCAACAGTAATTTCATAATTGTCGTATTTTTCAATGACCTTCTTCTAGTCTTTGCTGTCCTTGACTCTTTAGTGACACTTAACACCACTGATAAAAATCTTGAGAGAGTTCCTGTTGTGGTGCAGTGGCAACTACTATTCATGAGGATGTGGGTTCGATCCCTGGCTATGCTCACTGGGTTAAGGATCTGGCATTGCTGTGAGCTATGGTGTAGGCTGGCAGCTGGAGATCCAATTTAACCCCTGGCCTGGGAACTTCCATATGCCTTGGGTGCAACCCTAAAAAGCAAAAACAAACAAAAACCAACTCCCGCCCAATCTTGAAATTCTCTTTTTCCTGGCTTCAGGACACACAATTTGCCCACGCTCTCTCCCTTCCTTTGCCAGGCAGAAGCTTACAGAGAGTAGAAAAAGCTTTATTTACGTTGGTATCCCCACAGAACCTTTCAAAGTGTTACAGGCAATTGTTGAACAGAGTCAGTGTCTAGGAGCCTTGTGGCCCAATAAAAGTGACAACTAGATTCTCTTTCACATCAAAGGAACCTTGGACCAAAGCTTGAGATCTTGTTCACACCCCAGACCTTCCTCTGGGTAAACTTCAGCGGAGTCATTCATGTTCTCTGAACTTCGACCTCTTCGATGACAAAATAGGGATGACCACAATGCCTATTGGTTGTGAGGGCAAATGTGATAATACACATAAATTGCTTGGAACAGTAACTGGCACAGTGAAACATTCAATAAGCATCATGATTATTGTCTGTAAAATGAAGCAGTTAGTGATGCTTAGATGTCCTCCCAGCTCTAACATCTTGTGCTTTTATGAAGATTAGATGCAGCACTTTTTATATTGTGGTACTATTTTAACACCTTTAAAGATGGAGAGTCTTTATGGTTAGCCTGTAAAGGTATCAAATATCTTCTACAAATCAAACTATCCTATTTTTAGATAGTCCTCAGAGTTGTTTAAAAATCTACCAGATTTTTCTCTTTTGAAACAATTTCTTTCCAAATAAAAATGGGCTTCGAGGTTGGGTTCAGGTTTCCGTAACTGAATGATTCCTTTCAGAGGAAAGCTCCTCTGTTATCAGATCATGGATTGACTGTGCCCTGGGAGTGGTCCTCAACCATCGCAGACCCACGCGTTACTTTAAACATCCCGTATCTAGGATGAGCTGTATCACTATGATGAGCTTCTGTAGGGTTGCTGGGAATTGGTGCTCTCTGACCAGAAACAATTAAGAAAAGTAGGTATCTAAACTCAAAGGCAATATTTCTATTAGTTCTGAAATGCACTGCTGCTTCAGGTTATTTGCTGAATAGGATGAAATATGCCAGTGGTAGGACAGCTGAAGGTCATGTGGAAAAATTTCACATGGGACTGGGGACTTCTTAATGGCAAGGACTGTGCCTTATTTATCAGTACCTGGTGTATAGTAGTAAGCACTCAATAGTTACTAGATCAGTCAATGAATAGACAGAGGAATAATTGGTGAATGATGTGGGAGTTGCAGGGAGGTAGCTCCGTACATGACCTTGGGGGTTAGGAGACGTTGGTTCTAGACCATCCCTGCTTTGAACTAGCCGAGTGATCTTGGAGAGTCACTACGACCCCTCAGATGTTAGCTTCCTCATCTGTAAATCAAAAAATCTGGATTATATTAGTGGTGTCCTGTATTATTTTACATTACTTTCCCTAAATATTCCAGCTTCTCATTGGTGGGAATGCAAATTGGTACAACCGCTATGGAAAACAGTATGGAGGTACCTTAGAAAACTAAATAAAGTACTACCATATAATCCAGCACTCCCACTCTTGGGGATATATCCAGACAAAGCTTTCACTGAAAAAGACACATGCATCCCTATGTTTACTGCAGCACTATTCACAATAGTCAAGACATGGAAAGAACCTAAATGGCCAATGACAGATGAATGGATTAAGAAGATGTGGTACAGGAGTTCCCTTCGTGGCTCAGTGGTTAACGAATCTGACTAAGAACCATGAGGTTGTGGGTTCGATCCCTGGCCTTGCTCAGTGGGTTAAGGATCCGGCGTTGCTGTGAGCTGTGGTGAAGGTTGCAGACGCAGCTCAGATCCTGCATTGCTGTGGCTGTGGCGAAGGCAGGCAGCTACAGCTCCTGTTAGACCCCTCGCCTGGGAACGTCCATATGCCGCGGGTGCAGCTCTACATAAAGGCAAAAAGACCAAAAAAAAAAGAAAGAAAGAAAAAGAAGATGTGGTACATATACATAATGGAATACTACTCAGCCATGAAAAAGAACAAAATAATGTTCTTTGCAGCAACATAGATGGAATTAGAGACTCTCACACCAAGTGAAGTAAGTCAGAAGGAGGAAGACAAACACCATATGATATCACTTATATCTGGAATCTGTACAAATGAACCTATGTATAGAAAAGAAACAAACTCATGGACATGGAGAACAGACTTGTGGTTGCCAAGGGGGAGGGGGAGGGAGTGGGAAGGACTTGGAGTTTGGGGTTAATGGATGCAAACTACTGCATTTGGGATGGATAAGCAATGAGATCCTGCTGTACAGCACAGGGAACTATATCTGATCACTTGTGATGGAACATGATGGCGGATAATGTGAAAAAAAGAATATATATGGATGTATGGTTGGGTCAATTTACTATGCAGCAGAAATTGAAAGAACATTGTAAATCAACTATAATAAAAAAAATTTAAAGAAACACTCTAGCTTCTCTACAATAGTGCTTCTCCCTGAGGAAAGATTATTCACCCCCACCATTTTAAACTGAAAAGTCCCTGACTTGCTCTGGCCAAAGAAATGGGGGCAGAGGGGAATGTATGTCACATTAGGCAGAGGTTTATATGGCCAATATGTTATTTTTCTCTGTCTCTTTTCTCTTTGCCATGTTATAAGCAATATGTTGGGCAGTAGGGGCTCAGTCAGCATGGTTACCAGAGCGAAGCCTAGTCAACTCTTGATGAACATGTAGCATTAGTCCAGAACAAGAAGAGGAGGAGGAGGAGGAGGAGGAGGAGGAAGTGAAGGAGAAAGAAGCACAAGAAGAAACATGTTTGTTGTTCTATACCACAGAAATTTTTAGGAGGGCTTCCTTGTTCCTACAGCATAACCCAGCTTCTTCTGACTGATAAATTCCCAAACTTGACTGTGCGTCAGAATTACCCAAGGAGGTGGAAAAAAAATTCCTGAATCAGTAGATCTCTGCACCTCTGGGGTTGAGGCCTTGGAATTTACAGTTCTAGAAAGTTCCCGTGGGAAAGTATACAGATATCTGCAACTGACTTTGAAATGGGTACGGGAAAGAAGAGGAACTGATGGCTGGGTTAAGAGGAACTGATGGATAGACAGATAGGTGATTGAAAAAAAAGTTATTGTAAATCCTAATGGTAGAATCTAGGTGGTGGGTTTACAAGTGTTCGCTATAAAATTTTTTTTCAGGTTTGCTGAATGTTTGAAATATTTTCATAATAGACAAAGATCTCTAAAAAAATTCCCCAGGTGACTCTGATGGTTAGCTTGATTTGGGAACTTCTAGACTAGACCATCGGAGGAAGGCAATGTGCTGTAATGCCTTAGTGGTCCCTGCAGGGAGTCTGTGGTGTCCATCTTTCTTTTAATATTTACCATGTAATAGTGCTGAGATAATGGTTTTGTCATGAGTGAATACTTGAGATAATGGTTAGTAAGAATCCTCATGGCCTTATCCTTTCTGCTGCAGATGAGAAGAATTTCTTGTTTTCTCAGCATCAAGCTGGAGGTAATGAGAGGGAAACCGTAGCCTATTTTGTACCAGGGGAGTAGTTCAGAGATAAGTTTAGGAGGTCACTGCAGACTGTTCAGATAAAGGTATCTGATTCACAATGCTTTTAGCTTGATACATTACCCTAGTAAGTATCTGTTCTATAGGATTGATTTATAATAATTCATTTCATCCCTACAACAATTAGGTGAGGTAGGCGCTATTTGTAACTCTATTACATGGATGATAAAACTAGGCCCAAGGGCCAACCATACCTTGATAACCACTAAGCTCCACAGCCCCAAATACGCAAGGCCATTCTGGAAATTAGATTGATCTGCAGGTCAGAAAAGCCCTGCAGTCTTCAGTCAACTGGAATGGTCACTGGGAGCTGGGCTTTCATCTGTAGGGTTGCCAGATGAAAGACAGGCTGTTCAGTTAAACACTGCATGAGATATAGTTATACTCAACACTGCTATTGCTTGTCTAAAGTCCAAATTTAATTAAGTTTCTAGTATTGTTATTTGTTAAATCTGGCACCTCTATCAGGCTGCTCCACTTACCTGCTTGGAGACATGATTTCATAGATTTTATAACTCAGTTCTGACAATTCTAATGGTTTGTGGTTCTGTGATTCATTCAGTTAAAACCCACCATGACCACAGTAAGACATGTGAAATGCCTCATGAAGACAAGACACTGAAACTGGATTCCAAGACTCAAGCTCTTACACAGACAGATGACAAAGAAGGTTCAGGTCTTGGGGAGATGAAATCACAGGTACGGTGTTTCCTAAACGTTTCTACCCTACAGCTCATAGCACCCTGACATGATCTGAAACCAAGAGGGACAGAGACAAGATTTCCAAACTGCTTACAAGCAAATACCACAAAACGCCCCGTCCTTTGCTTCTGCACCCAGAGAACTTCCAGGCCTCTTCCAGACATGACTCATCAAATTCACAGACTGGAGCTTCTGAGAGTTGCTTCATCAGGCTCCGTGTGTTTGAGTCTCTGAATTCCGGGACTTCACTTGCCTAGAGTACGCTTTCTCTTCCGAATTCTTAAACTTATCAAGCCACCTTTTTTCCTGTTTGTAGCCCCTTCACACTATGATTTTAGCATGCGTGAAACGACGATCCTAGGCAACTTAGAAACTTAGCTGCTCCTTTCTATTTTTTCCTCCTTTTTTTCATTATTAAAAGTTTTATTGAGGTATAGTTGGTTTGCGATGTTGTGATAATTTCTGCTGTACAACAGAGTGATTCAGTTACACAGGCACACACAGCCACTCCCTTTCAGATTCTTTCCCTACACAGATGATCACAGAATACTGGGTAGAATTCTCTGCACTATAGTGGAGATATCTTTTCCTTCATAGTTTTTCCTCAACTGTACAAGAAACATATGCTCCTTACCGAAGATTTAGATAATTCAGAAAAGTGAGAAGAAGGAACAGCTTCCACGGTCTAAGTCTCCAAATGTAACCGCCGAAAAGACATTTTGTTTTGTTTCTTTGAAGCATTTTTTCCTACACATAATTTTCTGGTTTGATTTTCATTGGGCATCTGTCTGGTCTGATATCTCTCCTCTTTCAGCTTTTGTGTTCTCATCTGAAAATGAGCTTGTTGCACTATATAAATTCCAATGTCATTTCCAACACTGCTGTTCTATGTTTTTGTCTTTGCCAGGGAACTTGGAGAATATTTGTGCTTGCAGTCTATTTTTGTACTGTAAAAAGGAAGCGAAGATATTTAAGACAGGTAAGGACACTTGTGGTGGATGTTAGTTGGATTACATCTGGGGTTTTGCGTTCAGTTTGGGGCCACATCACGGAAACTGGAAGTTTTACACACTTTGATGAGAATATAAAATTGGTGCAAACTTTCTAAAGAGCAATTTGGTAATTTAAGTCAAAAGTCTTAAAAGTTTTCAGGTTCATGGATTTATTCTAAGGAGAAGAATCATGTTTTAGTTACACAGAAATTCATTACAGCATTATTCTTTTTTTTTGGGTCTTTTTATGGCCACTTCCTGCGGTATATGGAGGTTCCCAGGCCAGAGGTCGAATCAGAGCTACAGCTGCCGGCCTACACCACAGCCACAGCAACATGGGATTCGAGTTGCGTCTTCAACCCACACCACAGCTCACGGCTCTTTCATTGCCTTTGACCATCCGATGGTTTAAATTTATGCCGTTTACAGCTAAAAAGCTCCTTGGCTCTGGAGCTTGGTGCAAAATGAGAAGGTAATACTTTGGGAATGTCACATTTAGAAAGGCCAAAACAGTCACTGCCCCCTTAATTACCAGCTGGTTATTCTGCTTTGTTCTTCTAGGCTAAACATGGTCTCCTACAGTAAAACCTGTGTTGTGTTGTAAACAACTGCAGTCACATGCCCACAAGAGGAAAATGGCAGCCAGTAGGCAGGTTTAAACCAAATATGCCTAAGAGATCCTCCCTCACCCTGATCCCACCAAGCCACAGCTATTCTGAGTGAAACCCCATTTAACAGATCAATCTCTTAGGGAGCATTTAATTTGAACAAATAACACAGGACATAGATTCAGGAATTTACCCAACCTCTTAACTTCTATCAAGGTCCAGCATCTTTTTATTTATTTATTTTTTTTAGGGCCGCACTCACGGTATCATGGAGGTTCCCAGGCTAGGGGTAGAATTGGAGCTATAGCTGCCGGCCTACACCACAGCCACAGCAACGCAGGATCCAAGCTGTGCCTGCGACCTACACCACAGCTCACGGCAATGCCGGATCCTTTACACATGGAGCAAGGCCAAGGATCCAACCCGCATCCTCATGGATACTAGTTGGGTTGGTTAACCACTGCGACACAACGGGAGCTCCAAGGTCCCCACTTTATAGGTTCCAATTCACTTCTGGTCCAGTCTTGACCCCCTTTTAAAGGATATTCTCTTTCTTATTGATTGTCTCCTCTCACTCATTATATAATAGTTATAATGATAGCTAATGCTTGTTGAGTATTTACCAAGAGCACCATGACGTGGGTTAACTCATTTCATCCTTACATCAACCCTATGACCTTGGTACTATCATTGCTCCCACATTACAGGTGAGGAAACTGGGAAGAGTGGGTATAAGGATGCTGCCCGAGGTCATACGGCCAGGACACAGGGGAGCTGGGATTTGAACTAGATGCTGTACGGCCTATTTATACAAATGTGTTTGACTCGCCTATATTTAAAAAATATTCCACTCGAGTTTCTTTTCCTGTAGATATGACCTAAGTCTTTTTTTTTTCTGGTTTTATTTAAAATTTCTTTTTAAATTATAATTTACAACATTCTGTCAATTTCTGTCATACGGCAAAGTGACTCAGTGATATATATGTATACATTCTTTTTCTCACCTTATCTGCTGTCACGTTCCATTGTAAGTGATCAGATATAGTTCCTTGGGCTATACAGCAGAATCTCATTGCTTACCATTCCTAAGTCTTTTCTTTCAGAGTCAAGTTTCGTGAAGGTGTGATCTGTATACATCCTCATTTCCTTACTTCTTAATCACCCCAAACCCACTGCCTTTACTTTGTGTTCCACTGAAACTGCTCTTTGGCTGCCAAACCCAATAGACAATTTTCATTACATTTTATCTCACCTTTTCTGGATGGAAACTCCTCTCTTGCCATCTATGATACCATTTGCTCTTGTTTTCTGCTTTCTCCCTTGGGCTCTGGCATGGGCGTTTCTAAGCCCCAGACCTCAGCTCTCCTCCCAAGTTCACCAGGTGATCTTTCCCACATACATGGCCTCACCTACCATAGACATCCCGGTGAATTCCATATCTCTGTCTACATCCAAAACTTGTATTTTGGGTGCCAGATCTCAACAACCTCTTGTTTACTGGACATTGCCTTTGGGTATCCCATACGCATCTCAGTCTTGAAATGTATTTATTTTTTAATGGCTGAACCTGTACAATATAAAGTTCACAGGCCAGGGGTTGAGTCTGAGCTGCAAATGCAACCCAAGCTACAGCCGTGGCTACTCCAGATTCTTTAACCCGCTGCGCTGGGCTGGGGATTGAACCTGCACCTCTGCAGTGACCTGTGCTGCTGCAGTCGGATTCTTAACCCACTGCACCACAGAGGAACTCCTCAATTGTGAAATGTTTCAAACCAAACACTAAGGCTTCCAAAACCCATTTCTTTCCTACATTCCTTATCTCCTTGAATGGCAACTCTGTTCACCTGGCAGTCTAAACCAACCACTTCTGAGTCATGTTAAAGCCTCTCATTTATCTGTACGCTCCAGTGGGTTTTCTTTTTTATTACTCAGTGAATTTTATTACATCTATAGCTGTACAATGATGATCACAACCCAATTCAATGAATCTTTAAATCCTGTCGATCCTGCGCCCTACAACCTCTTGGATCTGTTTTTTCTTTTCCCTTTGAATGGCCTCCTCGTTCCTCCTCCAGACGACCACCTAGATAACCTCCAGACTGGCCTCCCACTGCAGCCTAGATCCCCTTTCCCTGCTGCCACAGTGCTCTTCCTGAAATCGGAATCTGATGACACGAGACTGAGGAAAAGCCTTGAGGGCTCCTCGCTGCGACAGGATTAAGTTCATAGTTCTTTGTCTGGTGTTTATGGCTTTCCATGCTCCAGACCTTGTCTCGTCTCCAGCTCTGCCTCTCACCCCCTCCCCTTTTGGGCTCTCTCTTGCACACTTGTTCCCTCTTCCTGCTGTGGGCCCACCCTAATTTCCTTTCCACTTGTGCTTGGTCAATTCCTTTTCTGCCTCGGGACTCAGTTCTGACCCTCCTCTCCACCCCCACATCCCTATTCCTTCATTCTCTCCATCACCTATGTCTCTGCCACTGCGTGCGCCAAGCTGTGCTTCTTCCCTACAACACGAGCTCCATGAGATTAAGGAACCTTGTCTCTCATCGTTGTACTTCTTCAGTCTATCACTGTGCTGAGACTTAAAAAATGTATCAAGCGAATCAATGAAAATCACCCAAAGCAATATATACCTAATGGGAGGATTTAACATAGCAGCAAAGAATATATTTATCATTAGGGGAGTTTAAGCTGCCTCCTTAAAGGCAATTTATCTTTACCCTAGACTATTTTCTTCTCCAGCTCCATACTAAGCCATTGTTTGGGACTGATATATAGTCAAGGTACTCCATCCAAGCCACAAAGAAAACCTCCGAAGCACCAAGTTCCCTTGGGTTCACCCAGCCTCATATTCGCAAACATTTGCTTGCTGTTGCCCTTAGCCCTCTGGCATAGTTTTGGTAATGCTCACAAAAAGGTACCCATGACACGTCTTCTCAGTAAAGGATGTAATGTGTAATGTCGCAATGTGCAGTGTATGTTCTGAAATCAATGTACTTTGGGAGGGGGCTCAGATACCTCTACGGATTCAAATTGTTTCCTTTTTTTGAAGTTAATTTGGAATTTTGCATAATTGTGAGAAACATGGCTGGGCACTCCAAGGGTTTTTTTTTTGCCTTTTTTTTAGCGAACACGCGGTATGTGGAAGTTCCCAGGCTAGGGGTCGAATCGGAACTACAGCTGCCGACCTACACCACAGCTCATGACAACGCTGGATCCTTAACCCACTGAGCAAGACCAGGGATCAAACCCGCATCCTCATGGATATTAGTTGGATTCATTTCCACGGTGCCACAAGGGGAACTCCCCAGAGGTCTTTTTCATTGATATTCATTTGATCTTTTATTATTCTGTTGTTGTTTTCAGGCATCAATAGCCAGATATTCAGGAACAAAGTAAGAGAAAATTGAGGAATTTATCCAAATAATTATGGCACACTCTTCCCTCACCTGCCATAGTCTTGCAAGCTCACCTACATTTTGGCCTTCTCACTACAGATTTATACACACTTCTACAGCATTTGCTTGGAAGTCTAAGAAGCTTGGTCTGAGTCCTAACTCTGTCATCTATTAACTGTGCAACCTTAGGAAGGTTACTTAACCTTTCTGAGTCTCCATTTCTTCATCTGTAAAATGGGGAAGAATATGAGTACTGATGATTGGTGTGAAGATTAAATAAGATAATATGTATAAAGATAGTATAATATATTGGAGTTCCCTGGGGGCTCAGCAGGTTAAGGATCCAGTATTGTCACTGCTACGGCTCTGGCTACTGCTGTGGCGTGGGTTTGATCCCTGGCCTAGGAACTTACGCATGCCGCAGGCGTGGCCAAAAGGGAAAAAAAAATATTCGGAACATTGTAAGTCACCTAGTACATACTAGTTTTAATATTGTCATGAGGTAAATAAAATAAATATTTTTGAGGTAGGGGATGGGACTTTGGCATATTCAATTGCCTTCGCACTTCATTTCCCTGTGTCTCTGTTTCAACGAAGAGAACAGTTTGCAATATGACAGCTCATTGGCTACTTAAATTTGGGATAAACAGAGAACAAACATTGTTTTGCCATTTTAAAAGAAATTCAGAGAGGCTAAGGGATCAGTCCCAGGGCGCACAGAGCTTGGACACAAACACAAGATTCTGGGTGTTCTCTCATCTCCAGGGCTGGGTCCTTCTAGTGTCTGTAGCATCTGCCAGTGTCCGATCATTCTTTGTGGGTCTTAGAATAAGCAAAAGAGGCTTTCAGTGAGTCAGGCTTAGGGATGTGGCCTTGACCGAGGGAGCAGTCTGAGTACCTGAAGCTTTACCAGTTGACTCCATCGGTTAGTTAATGGCATTTCCAAAAATGTCTCAATAAATGGGTAGGGAGACAATGAGTGTGAGGGAGTGAAGGCGGCTTCACTTTTCCTGGTAAAATGTGCTCTATTTTTTTTTTTTTTTATCGGTAATTTGCCTTTCTGGATGACTCAGTTAGCACAGCAACATTCTCTTCTTGGAGGAAATAATTTATTTTTTATTTTTTTGCTTTTTAGGGCCACACCTGCGGCATATCAGAGATTCCCAGGCTAGGGGTCACATCCAAGCTACAGCTGCAGGCCTACACCACAGCCACAGCAAGCTGGATTCTTAACCCACTGAGCGAGGCCAGGGATTGAATCCACATCCTCATGGATCCTAGTCGGGTTTGTTAAGCGCTGAGCCATGAAGGGAACTCCTGGAAATAATTTTTAAGACGTGAGAAAAAACCCCCTTCTGTCATGCCATGCAGTGTTCCAAGGACTGTTTAATGTCTTCTTGAACCTCAGAGTTTTTTTAAGCACAGTGAGCCCTTGATAAAGGTTTATTAACTTGGTCTGTTTAAATGAAGAAAATGTTTTGTTCTAGTCAAACAGTACTTGCATTTCTCCAACATTAGAAAGATACCCATTGGTTTGTAAATGCACTTGAAGTTGTCTTGGAGAGTGGCCCAACTTCTCTCTTCCTTTACTCTCCCATCCTGAATGGCCTGGGCTTTGAAAACACAGGTGGCGGCCAGGGTGAGTGTGAAAGGGGCCCTTAGTAACTGCACCCTATAATCGAGTGGGGCCTTATGGGAACCCTGGGAACAAAAGCCTTTCTGAATCCCCCATTTCTTGATCTTAGTAAATGGCCCTCGTTCTGCCTCCATGACCTTTCCTGAGTTCCAAGGCGCAGGTTCAGACAGTTGCTGATCAGGGAAGGAAGGGGATGGAAAGACAAGGAAGGAGCAGTCAAGCAACAACAGTGCAGCCTTGTTTGGGATGTAAATGCTATCAAATTTGGTTGTGATGTTTTTTGTACACCTATAATTGTAATAAAATTCATTGGTAATTAAAAACAACAACAACAACAACAATATTGCAGCCTTGGGGCAGGGTCCCGGTTCCCTCTCAAGGGATACACATAATAATATAGGCATCTTATGTACCTAAGAGAAAAGTTCTATTCCTTATGCTTCTTTTAGAAATGACTAGTTTGAAATTATATAGCTTAGGTAGTTCCTGTTGTGGATCAGCAGGTGAAGAATCTCACTAGTATCCATAAGGAGGCGGGTTTAATCCCTGGCCTTGCTCAGTGTGTTAAAGGATCCAGAGAGCTACGGTGTAGGTCACAGACATGGCTCAGATTCCACATTGCTTTGGCTGTGGCATAGGCCGGCAGCTGTAGCTCCGATTCCATCCCTAGCCTGGGAACTTCTGTATGCTGCAGGTGTGGTCCTAAAAAGACCAAATAAATAAATAAATAAATAAATAAATAAATAAATAAATAGCTTAGAGTCCTTCCTTGTGCTTCTCCCTGGCTTAATTGCACCCTAAACACAATCATCCTTAAGCTACAGATTAGACACCCTGAGCGCAATTGCTTGTAGGTCAAAGATTATAAGAACATGATTTTTTTTGAGGACTTCGCTAGATTGCCCTAATCTCTGATCAATATGCCCTTTTCCCAAGTATTTTTATTTTAGGAAAAACTGAGATACAATAACCCAGATCACCAGAATCACACTGAGATCTCATGACACCAACCTGGATGACTAAAAATTCTCCCAATTTTATGTATATTTGCCCTCAACCATGATTCTTATCTGGAGTCCTTTCTCCTTTTTACTACAAAACTCCCTGAAATTTTTCCCAATGGAGGACACAGTCTTTAAGGCATTAGCCTGCTATCTTTTCCTCCTACATCCCAAACTCTGTCTCTGAGTTTCTATTTGGCACCAGTGGACAGAGGCTGAGTTTCGGCAACACACCTTTTCTGGGGAGGTCGTGGCAATCGTGTGGCTGTGTCCATAGCAGAGCTAATGATTCATAGTTCAGGCCAGCCACCGGCTTTGGAGTCAGATGGAAATTTACTTACCTGTGTGAACCTAGCCTAGCTCATGAGCTGCCTGTTTTCTTTTTGCAGTGGGAACTCAATCAATTCTGGTCTGGGTTTTCTTAGGCTAATCCAGTGATTTCGGATAACCCTGACAGTCCAGTTCTTTGTGTCTCCCCGGCATTCCTATGTTAAGTCCTGAATGCCAGTGTGATGGTATTAGGAGGTGGGGCCTTTGGAGGAGCTTATGTCAAGAGGGGTGGAGCCCTCAGGAATGGGATCACTGTCCTTATAAGAGAGACCCTTCCCCCCAGAATTCCCTGGTGGCCTAGCAGATTAAGGATCCAGCCTTGTCACTGCTGTGGTGTAGGTTCAAGCCCATCCCTGACCCAGGAGCTTCTGCATGCTATGGCACAGCCAAAACAAAAACAAATCCCAAAACCAAAAAAAAAAGACAAACAAAAAAACCCGAAAACGGCCCAAGAGAGGTCCCTAGCCCCTTCTACCATGTCACTGTATGAAGACACAAGAAAAGACTGGCTGTATGGGAACCAGGAAGTGCGTTCTCACCAGTCACTGAATCTGCTGCTGCTCTGATCTTAGACTTCCTGTCTCCAGAACTGTGAGAAATAAATGTTGTTTATAAGCCACCCAGTCTATGGTACAGTGTTATGCAGCCCAAGCCGACTTAGACTAGCTCCACGTTCAGTCTCCAGGAGAGGGTTGTCTCCCTGTTGGAGGGTTTTTGTCACCCGTCCTCCAGTCCCCATATTCCTGGTGCTATTAGTCCCCCAAGCTGTGTCCCCTCCACCTTCTCCCCAGCCCCTGCTCTGGAGTCTCCTGCTTGCTCTCCTGATGCATCTCTTTGCCAAGTTCTGACAGGCACCCACACTTTCCTTTCAGGCATCACTAGGCACAAAGAAGTTCAGAATGTTTCTAGGCCCAGAGGAGCCCAGAGAAACACGAGCTTTCAGTAGATGTGCCAGCTTTATCCTGAGTGATTCCTCACATTTGTGTCACTTGCTTTCGAAAAGCACAAGTGAAAACAAGGCACAAGGGACACTTTTCCTCTAAGATCTCCCAAATACTAAGGTTTCAGATACCTGCTCATCAGGCTCCAGCCCCCAACTCCAACTAACGCTAGAGTGGTGGTTCTCAAAGTGTGGTCCACAGACTCCCATCCACTATTTTCATCACAACACTAAGAGGTTATTTCCTTTTAATGGACAGTCTGGAAGCAATGGTTGTAAACCTGTGGTGCCAATCAAAGCCAACTATTCTAGTCACGTACCTTCACCATCACAAACTCAGAGTAAAAAAAGGAAAGCAAAAAAAGAAAAATGCCAGTGCTACTTAAGAATGCTCTTGATGAAGCCATGAAAAAGTTTCATTTAATTTTGATCCTTAAGTACACGTCACTGTAATATTTTGTGTGACAAAAACGGGAAGATGCGTTAGGCGCTTCAGCACACGCAGATATGTTTAATGGTTTTCAAAAGGAAAAGCACTGTGTGATTGTTTGAAACTAGTTGTTTTTTTAGTTGAACACCATTTTTACCTTATGAAAGACCAACAGATAAAACTATGGTTTTTCAGACTTGAGTAGCTGGCAGACATTTTCTTGAGAAGAAATAAAGTAAACCCATCACTTCAGGAGTTCCCTTCGTGGCTCAGTGGTTAACGAATCCGACTAAGAACCATGAGGTTGCGGGTTCGATCCCTGGCCTTGCTCAGTGGGTTAAGGATCCGGCGTTGCTGTGAGCTGTGCTGTAGGTGGCAGACGCGGCTCGGATCCCGCGTTGCTGTGGCTGAGGCGAAGGCTGGCAGCTACAGCTCCTGTTAGACCCCTAGCCTGGGAACCTCCATATGCCGCGGGTGCGGCTCTAGATAAAAAAGGTAAAAAGACAAAAAAACAAAACAAAACAAAAACAAAACCTGTCACTTCAAGGAAAACAACTGGCAGCCTCTTTGCTAATAATAAAGCCCAAGCTTTTAAGGCCCTGATCCACCACTTAACTAGTGAATTACTTAACTCTGATGTCTCACTTGAAACACTGGGTGGCGATAATACTCATAGAGAGAATACGTGCAATAAGTAACACTATAAAGCATTTTATATAGTGCCTGCTGTGTGCTGTGTTCAATAAACATTGGCTTCTATTATTGCTACTTCAACTTATAACAATCAGATTTGGTTTTCATTTGTAATTTGACCAAATACATGAGTCAATTCTACCAAAAATATTAACCTGATCTCCAAGGAAACACTCTAAAAATTAGATTTGTTCCTAGTTTTTAAATAGTGGGCAACCATGAAATGATAATAAGCTACAGTGAAATAATGACAGGCATTGAGATATTAGGTTTTAAGCAAAAATTCTCATTTCTCTAGGTTTCCTCTAGGAAATAGATAAGACTAGTTGTGCAGTGGTTAAACATATGCATGGAATAAAGCAAAATATTTTACAAGTACCTCCCAAAGCTTACTACTTAATCTGGCAGCTGGTCAGCACCGAGGCCAAAGCAGGTACACAAGGCCATCTGTGTTCTTGCTACAGTGAAACTTACAGCCACTGAATGATGTCTTGATCATTACGCCATTAGTATCACACCTCACCTGTAAAGTCAGACGATTTCCCAAACCGAAGCACTTCCACCAAGGCTTTGGATAGGAATGAATGGGAAATGGGGTTATGTTACATTTGGGGATAGGCAGGCCACAAAAACAGAGAAGGGAAAAAAGGAAGCCAGAATAGACTGGGGGATAGCAAGAAAATGATCGAGATTTAAAAAAAGAAAAAGGAAAGAACTGTACCAGAAAAGGTTGTGAAAAACTATAATTCTGGTAAAGAACTGTACCAGAAAAGGTTGTGAAAAACTATTGAATGGGATGTCACGAGGCTCTTTAAGATATGTATACATTTTCCAAATAACTTTGTTTTTAGCAACGATTGAGACCCAGTCGTGTACATCAGCACTGTTTTTATATCTTGTTTGAGAACAACCAGAGAACCTTTTTCAATCCTTTCGATCGCCAGGACCGATCCTGTGGGATCCTTATCTGTCCTTTGGAAGACACATGTCTATAAACCGCTACTGAGCTACCTTCTTCACGAACAAAGAAGTAATCATATCCATACAACATTAAAGGGCCACCCAGGTCCGTCCTTGTCCCTTTTCCAGATGCTACATTTTCCTTGAACTTTTTTTCCACTCAGATGGTGGGCAGTGCTGTTACCTGCCCCCACTTAAAGTAATTTTGCAAATGAGCAAGAAACAGCAGCACTTGGGGGTGGGGAGGAGTTGGTGTTGCTTGTTCTCAGTGAGAGGGAAGCAGTCACATGGCTAAGAAACATCTGATAAGGCTGATAATTAACCTGAAAACCACCCTAGCAACCTGCCTGGCAGCACCAGTCCAGGAATTCCAATTGCTGTTTCAGTTGTTATGGAAACTGACCACGCTCCTTCCTAAAGAATTCACAAATACGTGTTGTGATGGTCATTGTGGGGTATCTGAATGAGTGATGCAGACGTAAGGGAAGAAGCTACACAGAGGAGGAAGCTTGGAGATTAGAGAAGGCCTTGAAGAGGGTCAGAACTTGACCCTGACCTTGGGCATAAGTATCTAGGGGAGAAGACATTTCAGGTGAGGGGACTGGCAAAAGTGAGGGAAGTTCAGGAGATAATGATGGTGCAGGTAGGGTCGGGGCTGAACACTCATGGTGGGTGGAGTAGAAAAGGGGAAGACACATCAAGGCCAGCAGGGAGAGAGCTCCGAAGCCCAGTCTGAGGAATTTGGACCTTTCTGTGGACAGAAGGGAACTGGGATACTTGTAAACAGCGAAAGAGTGCTTTAGGAATATTAATTTTGTCTTAGGACTAACAGTGAGGTCATCAACCCAGCTTCCGGCAAGTATCTCCACCATGCTTGTCTTGGTAGATGTCAAGATGATAATAAAAAAAGCGAAAAATTCAGCCATCTTCTCATATAGACAAAACCAGGCTTATTATACTGAAATCCACAAACTCTTCTTAATTAAAGCTCATCAAAACTACCCATGACATCCTGAGTACTTTTCTGTCTTTCTTTCTTTTTGCTTTTTAGGGTCACACTGGCAGCGTATGGAAGTTCCGAGGCTAGGGGTTGAACTGGAGCTGCAGCTGCCAGGCTACACCACAGCCACAGCCACAGGAATGATAGATCCAAGGTGCATTTGGAACCTACACCACAGCTCATGGCAACGCCCGATCCTTAACCCACTGAGCGAGGCCAGCGATCGAACCTGAGTCCTCAAGGATACTAGTTGGATTCGTTTCCTCTGAGCTAAGACAGGAACTCCCTATCCTGAGTATTTTTACGAACTTCAGACTGACCTTCAAGAATACAGCCTCAAAATAGCACTCTGCCATCTGTCAAGAAAGTACAGTTGACCCTTGAACAACGTGGGGGTTAGGGGTGCTAACCTCTCCTGCAATTGAAAATCCATGTGCGACTTAAGAGTCAGCTCTGCAAATACTTGGTTCCTGCAGATGGTTCACATCTGTGGATTCAACCAACTCAGAGTGTGTAAAAAAAATCCCCATACAAGTGGACCAGTGCAGTTAAACCTGTGTTGTTCGAGGCTTAACTCTATTTAGGACTAAGACCTTAATTTTTTAAGCAGAATCCAGTAAATAGCCTAGGAGAAGAATAATCATTTTTCCTCTTATTGCAGTGACTTTGTACCTTCTACTGCCCAAAGAGTAAGTTGAAATCTTTTTCTGCTAGAATAGTGACGACCAACAAGCTGAAGTACAGCAGAGTTTGGTTGATGTATATATATATATATATATATATATATAAATCCCTTTATTCAGATCAGCAGTTCTTAATGTGGTCTGGGGACCTTTGAGGGTCTTCAGGTTTGTCTGATGCCAAAGATTTTGTATTATGCTATTTTACCTTCTAAAGAGCCCAGGGCTTAGAAACAGTTGAGCCGAGATTTTTAGCTAGGCCTGGCTAGACACAAGCGATATTTGAAAATACACTTCAAAATACAACTAGTGTGCTAAAGAATGGGTAAATCTGAAATACTACTATTGCTAGGGACAATAACAACCACCACAAAACATGCTGTACTATTTTTAAAAGCTTTTTTGGGGACCATATTATTAAAAGCAGATTTCTATGCGATAATAAAGGCTCATTCTTTGGAACTGAACCTGAACTTCACGTTTAAAGAAATCTCCCCTTTTCCTAATTTGACCCGTAAGATAAAAGCTGGACAGAAAGTATAATTTATTGGGTATGGTCTAGACACCAGGATAACTGATTAAAGTTTGCATAGAAAGGGGAATTTTCTTTGAAATTATGATGACGAGTTTCTCTTCATTAAAGAGTAGACATAATGTACTTTTACTTTCTGAAAAGAATGTAAAATAAGTGTGGGGCTCATAATTCACCCAGTTCCCAAGGCTAAGGTCAGCTAGAGACAAGCAGGTCAGAGTGAGAACTCAGCTTGAGCTTAAGAATTCTCATTGCAAACACACACTGTCCTCCTTGGCTGGAATTCTTCCTCTCCCTTCTCTCTAATGCTTTCTGTCGTCCACCTCTTCCGCGAGTGCCCGGCTTCAATGTCACTTCCACTGATCATACATTTTTACCCCCAAACACTCCGCTCAGCTTGTTCTCTGTTTCAGCTTCGTTTACTTCCTAAGACTTTTCAAGGTTGGTGATGAGAATCTGATGAGTTCTCCTTTTCCTCCAAGATGGAAGCTCTGTGATCTCTGCTCACAGCCCAGAATGGGTCCGATATCCAGGCAGTATTTGGTGGGTGATTAAATGTGGGAGACAGTCTAGGGTGACAACCCACATAACTCAGTGGTGAGCTGAGGAGGGTCCTGGAAGGAGGCATCACAGCCATGGGCCCTGGTCTCCTCTCTGCCAGTGGTTGTTTGAATGACTCCCTCATTGTCAGTTTCCTCATCTGACAATGAGGCAGATTTGCTGAGAGATTTCTTTTCCCCTTCCTTCCTCCCTCTCTCCCTCTCTCCTTCCTTCTTTCTTTCCCTTTCTTTCTTTTTTTTTTTTCTTTTTTAGGGCCACACCAGCAGCATATGGAGGTTCCTAGGCTAGGGGTCTAACAGGAGCTGTAGCTGCCGGTCTTCGCCACAGCCACAGCAACGCGGGATCTGAGCTGCGTCTGCAACCTATACCACAGCTCACGGCAACGCTGGATCCTTAACCCAATGAGTGGGCCCAGGGATGGAACCCGCATCCTCATGGATACTAGTTGGGTTTGTTACCCCTGAGCCACAACGGGAACTCCTGCTGAGAGATTTCTAAGGAAGGATCCTGATGTTAGGGTGCAAGATTCTAAGTATCTCCAATATATCTCTGGGGTGCTGGTAGCCATTCTTTTCCCCACTCACTGAGGAGGTGTAGACTTCTCATTCTTTCTAAATATAAATAGGTATTTTCTGAAAAATGTACAGGTAGGTATATTAACTCTTCTGTAGACTTGAATCATTAGAGGGAAAAGCACTAAATTTGGGGAGGTGCTCTGAAGATATTTTGTCCTATTCTGTGTAATTTAAACTGGTGCATAACAATCCCATTTATTCCCACAAGAAAAACTGGAAATCTAGCTCTCACACAAATTAGCTCTGTGACCTTGGACGAGTTCCTTAACCTTCTATGGCTCAGTTTTCTCGTCTGAGTAGTAGATAGGTAATACACATGGACCACCAATCTATAGGATTGTGTAAGTATTAAAGGAGATTACCTGGAACCTAATAGGTGCTCAGTAAATGATGGTTAACCCAAATGAATTTTATCCTGCAATTAGTTTTCCAATGAGGGAATAAAACAAATGAGACTGTTCTTGTTGTTACCTGTATGAAATGCAGGGAATGGTTACTAAGATATATTTGAACATATGGTCCCTGACATATTTAGTTTAGGGAGGAGCGTGTCCTTGTTCAAACAGAAAGGCTGTTAGATTTTAACAGAGGACATCCTTTTACCCGTGGGGTTATAACGTACTTTATTATTGTGGAGCTAAACTCAAGAGTCTGGCATTCCTTAGAGGCCTACTTTGTCTATGCCGAAAAGACACAAAGCCAAAAGCCATATAAAACTGTATAAATGAACGGAACAATCCAGAAGTCTTGGGGGTGTCATCTTGACCAAAAAAGAGGTAAGACTTCCAAACAGGTTGAGAAATGAAGTCTTTTTCTCCCTACCAAGTTGTTATTTTTAGCAATTACATTCAAAACTTTGAGGGCTTGTTACTCACCAATCATGAAAATAATTTTACACTTTCTCAAATCCTCCATGAAACCTTTAAAATAAGAATAACTGAAATTACTTGCAAGAAATGTTGACTTGAAATTCTGGCTGTACACTGTATAGCATACAGTAATACATAAAATATATATCGTATATAGTACAGATAGCACAGAGATAAAACAAAAATCACGAAGGTGATGAGTGAGAACTGGATTTTGGGAAACACTGATTGAAGCCAAGGAATGATCGAGAATTTTTGCAAAGTACAAGCTTCTGTAGAGCTTGTGGAACCCTAAACAATTTCCAGTGGTTATGTGGTGTAGCAGGTTGTCATGAGATGGGGGGTTTATTTACACAATGCTACTTTTTTTCAGGAGTCCACTGTTAGCTCAGTGAAAGACCCAACTCACCAGAGAAAGAAAGGGAGAGAGAGGGAAGTGGGGGAGTGTGAAGAATTGAGCTGGGGAGAGAGGAGACAAGGGAGAAAGAGCTGGAAAGAGAGAAAAAACGTGAATTTGGGGGTCTTGGGAACCCTTTGGTTTTCATGCTAAAGGAAGATTTTTTTTTTAACATTATTCTTTTAAATCAAATAGCTGTTTCAATTTCTTTACAGAGTAGCCTCTGATGACTGGAAAAATGTTACCTGTGATTTCTAATAAAGAGGGAGCATGTTGATGCTCTTAACGTGTGGGGCTAAATGGTCATCTCAGAATTTTAGTTTACTTTTATGAGGCTGGGCAACTTTTAATCTATTTGCAACCTAGGAAGGTGGTTGTGGTTATTATTGGTGTTATAATTATTATTATTATTAGCATGGTTATATCTTATTCCAGTTTAAAAAAATAGTTATATTTGCTTGTTTTTTTGGCTGTGCCCACAGCATGCAAGAGTTTCAGGGCCTGGGACTGAACCTGAGCCACGGCAGTGACAACATCAAATCCTTAATTGCTGGGCCACCAGGAAACTCCCAAAATAGTTATTTTAAAAAAATTAATGATGGTATGTTCATACAATGTGATTATTACAAATTATATTTATAGAAAGCTTTTAATGACATGGGAACATGCTTATGACTGGCACAAAATACTGGAGATAATGTTTGTATATATACATGTATTCTCAACTACATAAAAATAGGTATTTTATTCCAGTACACTGGAATAAAATTAACCAAAATGTTAACCATAAGGCTTTAGGTGGCTCTTATTTTCTACCTTAAAAATTTTCCACATGAGTATGTGTTAATTTTACAACCAGGAAAAAAGTAAACTTTATTTGACAATCAACCAGTCCCTTTCAAGATGGGACCAAGTTGATTATTTGCAATTGGCTCATGTTTATGTGCCTTTTCCCCATGAATCACTGTGACGTCATTTGGTGACTTAGATTTTCACAGACTGCTATCGACAGTAATCAGATGGCACTTTATCTACCACCTTATGCTCATGGATCAGTGTAGGATTAGAGATGGGGTTATTAGAAAGCCAAATCACTTACTTGTATTTGCTCCCAATCAATGTAAACGCATTTCCATGGGCCATAATTATAACAACATTTATTACAGAGTGGAAATGGTAGAAAGCATTTTCCCTAGGGCAATCATAAACCTTATCTTTTGTGGACAAACTCAAATTCACATAATTCTAATCTATTTTCAGTTCCATGTGTAGCTAATTACGGTTGGGTTTTTTTTTTTTTTCCATTTCGGCCAGACTTTTAACATGACAGAATGATCAAAGAGGTATAATTTGGCTATTTCTTAGGTTGCATCCCAAATGGCACACTGCAGAATAGTAACTGCTCTGCAGGAAGAAGACTTTTGTGTTCCAATAAAATATGAAGAATACTGAATGAAAGTTAGCCAGCTCCCTTTACGGCAGGACACGTGGGAGGCTTACTGTGCTATTTTACAGGTGAACCTTCCAAAGGGGATTGACCGCTGTGTTTCCCAAATATATTTACCAGAGCATCCTCTTTTCATTGAGCATCTCAGGGATAATGTTTCCTGGGCAGTGAGGAAAGGCACCTTTTGGTAAGGCATCCCTTTGCTTCTTTACACGGACCAAGAAGGGAGAGATCAAAGAGTTCTGATTTTGTTTTGTCCCCCCCCCTCCCTTTTTTAGGGCCGCATACAGCATATGGAAGTTCCCAGGCAAGGGGTCGAATCAGAGCTGCAGCTGCCGGCCTACACCACAGTCACAGCAACGCCAGATCCCAGCCACATATGTGATCTACACCACAACTCATAGCAATGCTGGATCCTTAACCCACTGAGCGAGGGCAGGGATCGAACCCACATCCTCATGGATACCAGTCGGGTTCTTAACCTGCTGAGCCACAACCCTTAATTGTGTTCACGCTGTTGGGAATTTATCAGTTGCTGCTTAATAACAGAGATAGGTTCAGAGCTACTCAAATGGCAACTTTGGTCTGATCAGTAAAGGAAACTCACCTCCATCTCCCATGGTGTCCTCTCCAAACACATGTAACTGGTCATCACCCTGTTTATAAAAAAGTCAAAATGTTAGATAATAACACTAACAGGTTTTGTGCTGTTTCTTTGCGCCATTAACATTCTTATCCTTCCAAACAACTCTGTGAAGGAGGGACAATCATTACCCACCTTTTGCAGACGAAATCATATCGAGTTTGAGAAGTTAGCTGCCCAAGGTCACCTAGTAGTGAGGGACAAAGCCCAGACAGCCCTGGGCTGTCCGTCCTCAGAGTTCACGCTCTTTGTAACTATTACAATATCCTGTCTTTTTTCTTGGTGTGTAACTGTGGTCGGAAAAGCTGACGTAAAAGGGGACAAAAGCCTTTGGGACTTGAAGCTCACTGGTAGGTGTAGTCATAGCTGTTTCACAAATGACTTCATGATTTCAAGCTGAACTAGGCAAACCTTCTGGAAGGGCCAGTGTCCTCAGCGCTGTGAGCTGTTTGGTCTCTGTTGCAACTATTTAACCACCGGCCACAGTCTGCCAGTCCCTGAACAAAAGCATGAAACAAGCGCCGCTGGAATGACCGACTTTCATTGATGCCTGCTGTTGAAATTTTCATTTTCTTTATTTTTTTTTACCAAACAGCTGCTCCATTTGCCTTATAGAAGAACCCATGGTGATCGGGAAAAACTCCAGAGGGAGAATTTGTAAAAAGGCATTGGTAAGATTTCTCATTCCCACCTATGTCTCCCTCCACCCCATTTTCTTACCTCCTTATCCCTTATAAGTAACCACTCATAGAAGTTTATTGTTGGGGAGTTCCTGCTGTGGCACAACGGGATCAGCAGTGTCTTGAGAGCGCTGGGACACAGGTTTGATCCTCGGCCCGGCAGCGTGGGTTCAGGATGCTGCATTGCTGCAGCTGCTGCTTAGTGTCACAACTATGGCTCGGATCTGATCCATGGCCCGGGAACTCCATGTGCCTCGGGGCGGTCAAAAAAAAAAAAAAAAAATCGAGAGAAATTTTTTGTTGGTACCTTTCCAGATACACAAAAACTGACTTCCAGATATCTATGAGTACACCTGAATACAAACATATAATCATATTACCTCCATTAAACAGGAGTAAACATATTCCACATGTATATGTGTTTATGACATATGTTCTAATTATGACAATACTGTTTTCCTTTTTGCTTTTTCATTTATAAGTATCTCCTGGAGAACTTTCTATATCATGTTCTTGATATTCTTGGTTAGGTAGTATTCTATTGTATGGACGTTACCACAGTTACTGTTTTTAATTAGTCCTTTATTGATGAACCACTGAGTTGTTTGCCATCTTGGACTACTTTTGAAAAAAGAACACAGTGAATAAATTCATATAAATATTATTTCATGCATGTATACCTGTAGGATAAATTCCCAGAGAGGGGGCGGTACAATCAAAGAATATTTATAATTTTGATAGATTTTTTTCCCCCCCAAACTGCTCTCCCTAGAGGTTGTGTTGTTCTTCCAGGACAGCCTCTGGCTCAGGCTTTACTCCAGCCTCTAGCCTCTAATTCGCTTTGATGCAGGAGTCAGTTTAATGAGATTGCCTGGCTGCATTAATGCTCCCTTTAGGCAAACTGCCATAAAAGTACTTTGAAAACAGAGCCCTGCCATCCTTTTTTAGAACATATGCCTTCAGGGCAATGATGCTGCTGGGCTTCTTAGAGGTGCCTGTGTATCCAGAGCTATTCCAGGTAAGAGAAGAGCTTTTAATGGAGTGGTCATTCAGGGGCCTTAACACTAGTTAACTCCTTTCCAAGAATAGAAAAAAATTCCTCAGTGAGCCTCCACGCTAGTTCCCTTATTGAAATCATTGCATTTTGCAGCTGGGAGCATCGGGATCATCTAATGTGACTTTACCACCCCCCTCTCCCATTTTACAGATGAGGAAACTGATGGTTAGAGACGTCACATGAGGGGCCCATGGCCAGGTCATCCTGTCCTTAGTGAGGTCAGGGTTGGGATGAGAACCACACAGAATGGCTCCTAGAGACTTAGTCCCAACGGTTTAGCTACCATAGGACCTGTTAGTGTCTTTTGTTCACCTGGCAGGTGCACCCATTCCCAGCTCTTGCTAAGAGCACGCAGGAGTCAGGTCCCTCCCTCGAGCTGGGATGGCTCTGGTACAAGCTGCTCCCCAGTGGTCCCTGAAGGATCAAGTTGATGCTGATATCCAGCTGGGACCACATCCTTGCTCATCTTCGACCCCTGCTCTACCCTGCATCTCTCCTTGTCTCCTAAGAACCCTCCCTAACAACACATTTGAGAAGAATTGCCACTTCAGACCCTGCTTCTAGGAAAGCCCACCTGAGACACGGACCTTTTTGGATCAGTTAATATGTTCTCCCAAGATACAGCTACACAGAAAGAGGCTCAATAGCCTTTGCTGGAAAAAATATGTTGACTCAGACTCTGCTTATCACTTACTGTCAACTGGAAAAAAAATGCACAACCTAAAAGTTGAGAGTTATGTTTTATTTGGACTTAAGCTAGGGACACAGCATCTCAGAGAAGTGTGAGAGACTGCTTTCAAAGGGAAGGAGCCAGGATACATGGGAGTTTTTGCAACAAAGACCGGGTAGTCAGAATATCAAAAGATTGCCTTTGATTAAAGAAAACCAGATATCCCAAGTTAAGGAATTTAGTGATTTTCTATGCATGGGAAGATGCAAAATCATAGTTCATTGAAACCATTCCTTTGATTTGCACCTCAGCTCTCTGGGGCCAGCATCCTGTGCTTTCGCATCTTCAGGGTACACTGTCAGAGGTGGGGTGGGGTCACCGTGCGGATGACCCCTATATGGCAGGCATCCTGTCTCAGTTCCCTGGGGGCTCATTTTTGGGGCAGCTGCAATGTGATGGCTTGATGGCTGCAACATCCTTTGTTTACTGATATGGCAGGCCATGTTTTTTCATTGACACTGTCAAACAGCCATTGAATATATTCAGGTAAGAGGAAACCACTGAGTCCTTTCCCTCAGTTTCTAACATTATTATTGAATTATCAAACTTGATTCTTGTACCTAGCTATCGTGTCTTGGGAGTTTGATCAGGGTTACTCCGAGTTAATAAAACAATGTACCAGCTTATAAAAGGGCCTATCTGACCTTTATTTGGCTTCCAGAGACTGACCTGTTTTTATCCGTGGCCCTTATTCACAGTCTTCAATTCTCTTTGCCTGAATGCCTCAGATGGTCCCCAGATTTATCGCCATGAACACATCTATAGTGAACAGGTTTTTGGAGCATAGATGCAATCGTCAGATCTCTCTACCAACAATGTGGTACACAGCACTCACTGACATGAAAGCCCAGGTGAATGGGATGTTTGACTGGAAGATGTTACTTTCCAGTGATGCTCAATAAACTTCATAATCCCAACATGAATCTTTTTTTTTTTTTTTTAGGACTGCACCCTCGGCATAGGGACGCTCCCAGGCTAGGAGCTGAAACAGAGCTACAGCTGCCAGTCTACACCACAGCCACAGCAATGCAGGATCCAAGCCGCGTCTGTAACCTACACCACAGCTCAAGGCAATGCCAGATCCCTGACCCACTGAGTGAGGCCAGGGATCGAACCTGTATCCTAGTGGACACTAGTCGGATTCAGTTCCACTTTGTTACAACAGGAACTCCCCAATGTGAATCTTTTATAGATTTACCTGACCTCCTAAATTCTCCTTCTCTCTCTCCCTCTCCCTCTCTCTCTCTCTCTCTCTATCTCTCTCTCTGTCTCACACACACACACACACACACACACACACACACACACACACACACACGACGAAATGCCTAGTGAAAGGCAAAAACTTCTGGTTTTGGTGAAAAGATGCCATACAGCCCCTGGAGGCCCTAAATCTTGTCTCTTTTATTTAAGAGCTAAGTGTATTCTGCATAAAATACATTAATTTCAGACTATCCATTATATAAGGTGCAACATGTTACACAGGTTCCTTGGTGGTTACGTCTGGTCACACTGCAGTGGCATCTTCAGTGAAGTGCTCTTTGAGAAAACGCAACCCATTAACTACCAAGCTCCACCCTGGGTCCCTGTGGGGGCCTCTGGGCCTTACAGCCTTTTACCTTGTTACTGCTCCATCCCGTCAGCTCTTTGTCACCTGAAAATCTGAATGTGTGTTTAAACTTTGTGGGTACAGTGGGACACAGAAGAGTTTCTGCAGTGCTAAACCAGGCTTTGGGAGCATGAAGCACGGTACCAAATTTGAACAAACTGAAGGAGAGATAGCACAAATCTAGGCACAGATTTGTGCCATTTGTGACGCACTAGTAATGGAGCCAAGACACAGCCCGCAACGCGGTGGTTAATACTGGTGAAAAGGGGAAAGGCTGTGGCAAAACCACTCCCCCCCCCAAAAAAAAACCCAACTCAAGTTGCTACATCTTTTTGTGCTGGATATTTGATATGTTGGTAACTGACAGAGAGGAACCTAGGTCTTACTGAGGAGACACATTTAGAACCTCAGGACAGGACTGATGGCTTGATGGGGAAGCTGGATTTGAACTACACATTTGTTCTGGTCTCTAACACCCATTCCCAGTCACGCCAGAGCCATAAAGGAAGCAAAAGAGCCCGCATTCAACTTTACTTCCTTTTTTTTTTTTCATTTTGCCTTCTGGGGGGTTATTATTATTTTTTTTTTCTTAATGGATTTTATTTCAATTATAGGTGTACATAAGTCATCACAAGTCAATTTTACAGATTTTGTATCCCAAATCCCCAGTGCATCCCCCCACCCCCCAGACTGTCTTATTTGAAAAACCAAGGTTTTCCAAAGTCTGTGAGTCTCAACTTTACTTCCTGGAGCAGATGTGCAGGCAAGAAACTGCTTTTGAAGGCTGGATCCTGGTATCTCAGAAGAGCAGCTAACTGGTGTATACCTGTGTTTTCCTTTCGGATCGGAGCTCCTAGCATCAGAACCCCGAGAAACAGATGTTTTGTCACTGCCAATCCCTTACGTTATTCCATTTTCAATGGGAGAGATCACAGTAGACCAACACAGCCTCACAGATGGTTCACCAGTCATGAGGAATTATGCCCTTCCACCTGCTTTGATGGTGGCATAGAGCATGCACCCGGTTACAGGACCAGTGGCATTGTCACAAGCAGATCATGTCATACTACGAAACTGACACTTAAATAGTGCTTTACAGCTTTGGAAGTGCTTCTGAAGATATGGTCTCACTGGATCCTTGCTGCAAACCCTGAGAATAGGAATGATGTGACCAAGGTTCTAGGGGCCGGGGGATGGGGATGCGCCTGGGCTTCCACTGCTGCCCAGAGCTGGGCTGAGGACTGACCTCAGGGTCCTGATACCAGCCCATGTTTCCTCATCAGCATCTTCTTACTGCTCTCAGAGGTGGGGCATGCAGTCACCTACCCTTCCTGCTCCTCCTTAAGGGGACAGAGCTTTCTTTCCTTTCTTTCTTTTTTTTTTTTTTTTTAGGTATGAACGTGTGGCATATGAAAGTTCCCAGGCTAGGGGTCAAATCAGAGCTTCAGCTGCTGGCCTACACCACAGCCACAGCAACGCAGGATCCGAGACATGTCTGTGACCTACACGACAGCTCAGGGCAAGGCAGGATCCTTAACCCACTGAGCGGGGCTAGGGATTGAACCTGCATCCTCATGGGTCATAGTCAGGTTCTTTACTGCTGAGCCACGATAGGAACTCCGGATAGTGTTGATTTTTAAAAATCCTTTTGGGGACCACAAGATACAAACTCTCCTGCGAGCTGGGAGAGAGAAGTAGTAGGTCATTTTTGGAGTGTTTTCCTAGTTCTTGTTTGTATTAAACGGTCTGTGTGTATTTCCTGGCATAAAAAAATGTGTACAGCTTCATGTGGGATTATGAAAAAGAGGCTTTATATAACAATAACATGTCATGGTGAAGTTTAATTTTTTTACCCTAAAATTCACGAGCACTGCAAAGAAAAGACTATTTTTTTTTCCTCTGGCACCAAGCACAGATACTGACTTCAAATCAAAAAAAGAAAAAGGATTCAAAGAGATTCTGAGACAATGTGAGAATGTGAGGAACAGTCTTTTCTGACTTTTTTTTACTCCAACAAGTATTAAGCAGATAATCCAAATTCTGGGAGAATCATGAACCATGAACTGCTACTAGCATAACAGGATTTCCTGGGTTTCTGATTTAAATTGGTTTAATGACACTATCTCTGATTATAAGAAGCAAGAGCAGGGACGTAGGGCTGCGGTTGAGGCACCAAATGTCCTATAGTTCTCAGAAAGGTTCATCTTCATTGAGAACAAGAATCTTAACAGGAAAACATAACAGTTAAAAAAAACCAACAACTGAAATAGTACCATTTCCCCATTTTGTATCCTGAGAATGAGATTTTTGGATTCTTTCTCTCTCTCTTTTTTTTTTTTTTGGCCATGCCCATGGCATGTGGGAATTTCTGAGCCAGGGACTGAACCTGCACCACAGTGCTGAGCTGCCACAGTCACAAAGCCTGCTTCTCAACCTGCATAGCCACAAGGGAACTCGATTCTTTTTTCGTTTGCCTGTTCAAGATCAAAAACAGCAAAACACCTCACATAAACACGTTTTAAAGTGAGCAGTCATTGGAAGTTCTATTTAGGTAGTAGTTAGAGTGTTTTCAATATGTGTGGTGTCACCTGATCCTCTGGAAAACACTAGGAAGTAGACGTGTTTGCTATTTCCCATTCTTCAGATGGGGAAACTCGGGCTCGGAAAGCTTACGTGATGTATGCAAGACGTCCCAGCCGGTAGGGTTTCCTGATTCCCAAGCTCGTGTTCTCCCTCCCCGGCTGCACCTGGGGCATATGGAAGTTCCCAGGCTAGGGGTTGAATCGGATCTACAGCTGCCCACCTACAGCACAGCCACACGGGATGCAAGCTGCGCGTCTGTAACTCACACCACAGCTCACAGCGACACTGGATCCTTAACCCACTGAGTGAGGACAGGAATTGAACCTGCATCCTCACGGACACTATGTTGGGTTCCTAACCAGCTGAGTCACCACAGGAACTCTCCAAATACCTATTCTAACACCTCTCCTGCTGCCCCAGAAGGAGCATGGTGACCCATCCATGTGTCACGTGCAGCACAGAGTGTAGTTAGCGACCTCACTGCACAAGGGCAGTGAACACTCATGGCATCACATGAGATGAACGTGGGTTTAATTCTTAAAAAGGGACGGAGGCTGGATCCTGTTCATCAAGTGATTTGAAAGTCAGATTCAAGTTTTGTTGGTAAAACTGTGAATGAAGTTCTGAAATTCCTTGGATCTTCAGCAGGAGGACACTGGAAAATGGAACCACAGCTACACTGAATCAGCAGAAAGAAGGGAGACTGGTCCCTGAGAAATGCTTTGAGTATTTATAGTTCTTTCCTAAAGCACGTTTTCATTGAAAGTTAATGGGCAATTTGAAAAAAAAGTATGGGAAGTGGTATGTAATTTAGTTACACTGAAGAATTTATTTTACAGCAAGTTCCATTTCTCTTTCACCGAAGTCTACACAATTAGAGTCTGCTTGCTGTGGAAGTACTTGTATAATTGAGTAAACAGGGAGGGAAAAAATATAGGGGATGCTCGGCTAGCCTTTTCCCCATCTTATTAAATTGCAGGTTCTCTACATGAACTGCTTTAAACAGTGGTTTACAGATCTAGTCCTCAAGGGGGAATGGTATTTTTCTTCTTCTACATGCAAATTGAAATGTGGGTATCTCTAATAAGAAATTTTCAAGAAGGAAGTTTTCCCCTGAGGTTTTCCTATAAGTTCCCGTTTTCATCCTCTCAAAAATATGTCCAACTCAGCTCATTGCTGGAAGACCATGGAGGAAACACTTGGGCCTTGGCTTCCTATGTCAGATGTGGCCCTAGGGCTTTTCTGGGGCAAAGTTCTCATTTTGATTTCAATTCCTTTAAAGTGAACATAGTCTCTAAATCAGATCTTCGCAGAGTCTTACCAAGAAGAGTTATTTGGACTTTACCACTTCTGTTTTCTGATTCCTTATAAAAAAAGAAGTAAAAAGGTCTGAAATAATCTCAGCAAAATGAAAAATCAGGTTAATTATTAGAATAAAACACATGCTATGTGTGTCCATGTGTTTTTCAGGGAGAAAAATATTGCCCAGAGTCATCATCCTACCATCTTTCTTTTTTTTTTTAAGAATAAATTTTTCTATTAAAGTACAGTTGATTTGCAATATTGTGCTAATTTCTGCTGTATAGCAAAGTGACTCAGTCCTATATTTATACAGATTCCTTTTCTCATATTATCTTCCATCATGGTCTTTCCCAAGAGACTGGACATAGTACCCTGTGCTGTACAGTAGGACCTCATTGCTTACTCATTCTAAATACAATAGTTTGCATCTACCAACCCCAAACTCCCCATCCATCCCTTTCCTTCCCCTTCTCCCTTGGCAACTCCAAGTCCACCATCTTTCTTTCATAAGGAAGTAAGGTTAGGAGAAGGCAGGTCTGGATGGGAAGAGCAAGTGGAGGGTTTGAAAGACTCCTTAATGATAACTCCTCATTCCTCTTCCAAGTCCTCTACTTCTCATGGGTGTGCCCCCACCTTCTCAGTGGCCCTAAGCATTTGTGCTCATCACTATCACACATGAGCAAAGAGCTTTCCGAGGACCCCTCACACTTCTACAGTCCATCTCCACTCTTGCCTCTACTTCTCTCATTTTCATCATTCTCCAACTTGAATGTCTGTGGTCTGTTCCTTGAGGTTTTGGGGGACCAGACTGAGTAAGGAGTGGGACAGGGTTGGTTAGTGGCTGTGGAGCACAGAGCAAAAGGGGCTAATGACGACATCCAGGCTGGAGTTGAGAATCAAAGAGGCAGGTTGAAAGAGGTGTTCTTTCCATTAGAAGCAATCACTAGACATGAGACTACGGGGGATGAGAGTCTACAAGTTCCAGGAAAGGCTCAGGAGGAGGGAGCCTTGAGAAACTGCGAGGCAGGTGCTGCCTAAGGCTGCCATCTACAACTTTTATAAAGTTCACACTGTTTTGCCTAAGCTACTTAAGATAAACAAGTCTATTAATTTTCCCAAAACTTGACCTGTTTAATCAGGTCTCTGAACCCCTGCTTCCTAGGTCTGCCCAGCATGGGGCCTCCTCCTTTGCCCCAAGCTGGTATACATTCTGCCTCTCCTTCCATCTCCCCTCCTTCCCGAACCTTCCCTGGTCATTGCTCCATCAGCAAACTCCAGGTGACTCAGTCATTTGACTCAGAGCATGTGTGAGTGGTAATAAGAGCACCAACAGTGGGTACCGTTTTTGAAACCCTACTTATATGCGAGGCACAGCGAGGAGCACCTAACATAGATAAGCTTATTTAACTATTTGTTATTTAGCTCATGTGTAGGCTTCACATTCACAATAACCCCCCCGAAGATAGGAGGCTTTTATTTTTTTGTCTTTTTAGGGCCACGACCATGGCATATGGAGGTTCCCAGACTAGGGGTCAAACTGGAACGACAGCTGCTGGTCTATACCACAGTCACAGCAACTGGATCTGAGCTGCATCTGCAACCTACACCAGAGCTCACAGCCATACTGGATCCTTAACCCACTGAGCAAGGCCAGGGATGGAACCTGCATCCTCATGGGTACTAGTCAGAATAGTTTCCTTTGAGGCACAACGGACTCCAGGGGGCTGTCTTTTAACTTTCATTACCCCCAATGACTGAGAGATGTGTCAGGTAAAAATTTGTAAATGGTAAATACAATAAGGCATTTTTTCCCTCCAGAATATGGTAAGAATAGTCATCTAGAAGACACAGAAAGAAGAGCAGAAGTAATGTAAGGAAGAAAGGCCTAAATGTCTAAGATGCACAGCTGTCCAGCCATGGAAGGGGTGATTTGGAAGGTGAAGTCCCCCACTTCCAGGAGTATTCGAGCAGAGGTAGAATGACCGTCTGCCAGTGAAGAGCTTCTTAGACATTGTAAGAAGAAGTTAGACCAGATGCTGTCTAATGTGGCTTCCAATGCTGAGACTCTACTGCTCATTCAACAGTTCTACAACTATTTTTTGACCTTTGTGGCAGACGGAATGATATTCACATCTTCAAAGATGTCCCCATCCTAATCTTGGAACCTGTGAATATGTTATCTTCCATGGCAAAAGTGACTTTGAGATGTGACTAAGTCAAGGCTCTTGAGATGGGGAAATCGCGCTGGATTGTCTAGGTGGGTCACAAGGATCCTTATAAGAGAGAGGCAGGAGGGTCGCAACCAGAGAAGACATGATGGTGGAAGCAGAGGCCAGAGTGATGCCATTGCTGGCAGGAGGCTACAAGCCCCGGGACATGGGCAGCCTCTAGAAGCAGAAAGAGGCAAGGAGATGGAATCTCCCTTAGCTCTTCCAGAAGAAATGCCACCTTGCTGGCATCTTGATTTTAGCCCAGTAAACCCCTTTTAAATTTCTGACTTCCCAAACTGTGAGATAACAAATCGACGTTACTTTTATCCACCAAGTTTGTGGCAATTTGTAGCAGCAATAGGAAATGAGTACAAGCACCTCCTATATGCTAGGAACTGTGCCAGATGCTGGGAATGTAATAGTGAACAAATAATTTTGACCTACTGACTATATTAAGTATTTGAGTTTGCAATAAAGCTTTACAAATGCTCTTCATTCATGGAAGCTTTTATTCGAGCAGGATTTTATGGAAGAAGAATGGAGCGACTTCTGGTGGAGGCGGAATGGGAGGCAGCAGAGCCCTGCCAGGGCCATCTCTTCTGCCCTTTCCTTCACCCCCTTTGGCAGACACTCTTAGCTGCCCACCTCTTTCTTGCAGGCAGAACAACCTCCCTCTTTAGATGCTGAAAATGCCAGATACTTGTTTTGGTCATAGACTTGTGATCAAATCTGTGCCGGAAGGGTTTAGGAGATTTCAAAGGAAATTTCTGCTCTATCAAGAAGGGAGAGGTTTCTGGATAATGGCCATTCTGATTGGTCTGAGGTGATACCTCATTGTAGTTTTGAGGTTCATTTCTCTAATAAGTAGAGATGTTGAGTATCTTTTTATGTGTCTTTTTGGCCATCTGTATGTCTTCTTTGGAGAAATGTCTATTTAGATCTTCTGCCCATTTTCCGATTGGATTATTTGGGTTTTTTTCTTTTTTGATATTGAGCTGTATGAGCTGTTTGTCTATTTTGGAGATTAATCCCTTGTTGGTTGAATCGTTTGCAAATATTTTCTACCATTTTCAGATGAATGGATAAAGAAGATGTGTGTGTGTGTATACACACACACATATATATGTTTTATATATGTATATACATATGTACACAATGGAATATTACTCAGATGTAAAAAGAATGGAAAAAATGCCATCTGCAACAACATAGATGGACTTAGAGATTATCATATTAAGTGAAGTAAGCCAGGCATGATAAAACAAATATCACATGATATTGCTTATATGTGGAATCTAAAAAAAAAAAGGATACAAATGAGTTTTTATACAAAACAGAAACCAACTCACAGAGAAAACAAACTTATCGTTGCCAAAGGATAACATGTATATACTATTATACATAAAATACAGAAACAATAAGGACCTACTATAAAGCCCAGGGACCTACACGGTAATTTCTAATAACCTATAAGGAGAAAGAATTGAAAAAGAATATATATGTATGTACACACACACACACGTACACACATGCATGTATAACCAAATCACTGTGCTGAACATCTGAAACCAACACAACCTTGTGAATTAGCTATACTTCGATCAAATAAAAGAGAGAGGAACACACATGGAGTGAATCAGCCTCACTCACCGATTATATTTTTGCTAATGGTTGTGTGAGGAAGTGATATTTAGAGCCGCTGCTCCCGTCTTGCGACCTTGAAGGGGGCACTGAGGAGGGCAGATGGGAAAGAGAGAAAGAGTGTTGCTTTGTGTGACCCCTGCTGCACCAGCCCTAGGGCCATTTACCCCTGTTCTGTGGTTAAGGGAGAACACAAACATTTTTAATAGTTTAAGCCAATTTTATTTATTTTTATTTTTTTGCTGTAATGGCCACACCTGTGGCATATGGAAGTTCCCAGGTTAGGGGTCGAAATCAGAGCTGTAGCTGACAGCTTATACCACAGCCACGGCAACGCCAGATCCGTACCATGTCTGTGACCTACACTACAGCTGGTGGCATCGCTGGATCCTTAACCCACTGAGCAAGGCCAAGGATCGAACCCGCATCCTCATGGATACAAGTGGGATTCTTAACTCACTAAGCCACAATGGGAACTCTCAGTTTAAGCCAGTTTTGGTTTAGCAGGTGCAAGTAACCTGGTTAAATCCTGTTGAATTTATCCATAGTTGTAAAACCCTTTTTTCGGTGAACAATGGTGCAAGTACATAGAATTTCATTTTTTGCCTACACCTGAAGGCACTTACTACTAATCTAATAATGTCATTAAAATTAATAATGTTCAGAATTCCAGCTTAAGATCATTATGTTTGTAGAGCTTTTGGTGGACTCCAATTCAGTATCCTAAGAACTTGGCCGCTGTACAGGCCTGGCATGTGCACATGCTGAAACTGGCAGCCGCGTAAAGATTTTTAGGAAGGATGCTTTTTTGCTGCTATTCTTGCTTTTTCATTCTAAATTATGATTCCTTTATCTTCCCTATTATCAATTTAATTTGTTGTGGGTTGTTTACTGAATACTACCCTGTGTGGTAAGATCTCTTCGCATTGACGGTCTTTGGGGACAAGCAAAGATCAGCAAGTTTGAAGGTTCATGGATGATTCTCCAGACTACCCCAGCTTCAGAATTTATGTCTCTAGACACTGCAAAATGCTGATGCAATAATACCCCAATGAGCAGAGTTATTTTTTCAGGGGGAAAAGTGAGAACAGATGAAGTAAGCAAGCAGTGGAGACAATTTCAAAAGAGCATTTTAGTGCATTTAAAATGCTTAACTCATATTTCCATTATTTTTATCATATTGGTTATAATAACAATAACTGCATTTATTGGGTGTATCTCATTTAATTTGTTCACCACAGCAGACTACTGAAAAAGGTGCTATCAGCCCCAGTTTACATATTTGAAACTGTGTTTTATGAATTAAGGGATTCATAAGAAGTGCAGATTTCTGGGAGTTCCCATCATGGCAGAGCGGAAATGAATCTGACTAGGAACCATGAGGTTGGCGGTTCCACCCCTGGCTTCGCTCCGTGGGTTAAGGATCTGGCACTGCTGTGAGCTGTGGTGTAGGTCGCAGACGCAGCTCAGATCTGCTGTTGCTGTGGCTGTGGTGCAGGCTGGTAACTGTAGCTCCGATTAGACCCCTAGCCAGGGAGCCTCCATATGCCGAGAGTGCAGCCCTAAAAAGCCAAAAAAAAAAAAAAAAAGCAGACTTCTGGAGCTAAAAAAGGTGGGGGCTGGGATTCAAACTCAAGTCTCTCTGATTCCAAAACCTGGGCACCAAGTTTTAAAAATATAGCCATTTAAAAATATGCCATTAAAATAAGAAACTTCTATATCTAGTCTCTTGGGATAGAACATGATGGAACATAGTATGAGAAAAAGAATATGTATGTATCTGTCTATCTATGACTGGGTCACCATGCTGTACAGCAGAAATTGGCACTGTAAATCAACTCTACTCCAATAAAAAAAAAAGAAAATTCAAAACCATGAAGACACATTATGGGGACGGTGTTGCATTTGTATCTAAATGGTGTTTTTTTCCTGGCAAATTAAAAGACTGCTTTGGAATCACCACATATTAACTAAACTTTCTGCCAAATAATTATATTAAAAATAATTTTTCCCTATGCATATTTTAATTGAGGTACAGTTGACATATAACCTTATAGTAGTTTCGGGTATATGACACAGTGATCCAGTATTTGTGTGTATTTGCGATATGATACCACAATACATTTAGTTAACATTTGTCACCATTCACAGTGATAAGAACTTTTAAGATTTACTCTCTTAGCAACTTTCAAATATGCAATACAGTGCTATTAATTATAGTCACCATGCTGTACATTATATCCCCATGACTTATTTTATAACTGGAAGTTCTCTGCACCTATGACTTTTTTTTTGTTTGTTTTCACATATGAATGTGGTCATAAGGTAATTGTCTCTCTTTGGCATATTTCACTTAATACAGTAGCCCCAGGATCCACCCATATTGTTGCAAATGGTAAGATTTCCTTTTTTAATGTCTGAATACTATTCCATTGTATATATGTACCTCATTTTTTTTATCCATTGATCTTACCTATGCATACTGACACCACTAAAACACAAAAAATTTCCAGGAATTCCCATTGTGGCTCAGTGGGTTAAGAACCTGACTAGTATTCTTGAGGATTTGGGTTCAATCCCTGCCCTCGATCAGTGGGTTAAAGGATACGGAGTTGCCGTGTGCTGTTGGTGTAAATTGTAGATGCAGCTTGGATTTGACTTTGTTGTAGCTGTGGCATAGGCTGGCAGCTGCAGCTCCAATTCTACCCCTAGCCTGGGAACTCACATATGCCACAGGTGCAGCCCTAAGAAGAAAAAAGCAAAAAAAAAAAAAAAAAAAAATTCCAGCATTGTGCCTCATATATATTTGCCTTCTCTTTTCCAGTAGGCGGTCAAGTGCTGCTATCAAAGAGACGCATCATTTCCTGAGCTCCTCCCGGGCACTATAGCTGATGCTTCCACATATACCACATTATTCTTATGTTCATGCCATGGGGGTGGGCTTTGTTACCCTTCATCGTAAGTGAGAAAATTAAGGCTCTGAATATTTTATTTATTCAATTTTATTTGTTCGGTCACACCCATGGCATGTGGAAGTTCCCAGGCTAGGGATCGAACTGGAGCTGCTGGCCTACGCCACAGCCACAGCAATGCCAAATCTCATCCACATCTGCAAACTACACCTCAGCAATGCCAGATCCTTAACCCACTGAGAGAGGCCAGGGATCGAACCCACTTCATCATGGATACTAGTTGGCTCGTTACTGCTGAGCCACAGTGGGAACTTTGGCTCTGAATATTTTAGTTTATAGTTTTACTGCTTTAAAGAGAGGGAAAAGGTATATTTGTTGTTATAAATAATTTTGATGTTTGTCCTTTTCTGCATCATGGTATCAGTCTGTAATAAGTTAGAGGCAACTGTGGCCTCAAATTTTCTCTCTTCTCTGCATTCTTTTTTTTTTCCTTTTCTTTTCAGGGCCGAACCTACGGCATATGGAAGTTCTCAGGCTAGGAGTTGAACCCACATCCTTATGGATGGTAGTCGGGTTCTTTACCAGCTGAGTCACAACAGGAACTCCTCTTCTCTGCTTTCTTGCCCTCTGCAATGTCACCTTGCAGATTCTCTCATCGAGAGGAGAGTCTTTTTTCCACACCCTGAATCTGCACCAGTCTTATGACATGCTTCAGCCAACAGAAAGAGGAAGAGGTGCTGGAGTGCCATTTCTGAGGCTAAGCTTTAGGAACCTTGTACGCTTCCACTTTCTCCCTTGCGCTTCTGCCCCTGCCATGGGGACAAATCTGAGGTGGCCTATTTGAGGATGGGACATTATGTGGAGCACAGTTCCATTCATCCCAGGGAGGCTATCCTAGACCAGCAGTGACCAGTTAGAGTTTTGTCAAAGAAACAGAACCAGTAGGATGTAACTCGACCTACGTATCTCCATCTCTATCAAAGATTTACAATAGGGACCTGGATTCCACAATCGTGGGGACTGGTTAGGCGATCGTGGGGAGTTTCCAGGCTGGAAACTCTAGGGCAGGAGGTGACACTGTAGTCCATAAGCAAAATTTCCTCTTCCTCAGGGAAACCTCAGTTTTGCTCTTAAGGCCTTTCAAATGATTGGGTGAGGCCCACCTGTATTATGAAAGATAATCTCACTATTGGTGGGAATATAAATTGGTGCAGCCCCTGTGGAAAATGGTATGGTGGTCCCTCAAAAAATTGAAAATAGAACTACCATACAATTCCACATCTAGGCTTTTATATGAAGGAGATGAGATCATGATCTTGAAAAGATATCTTCACTCCCATGTTTTTCATACCACAATTTACAATAGCCAAGACATGGGAACAATCTAAGTCCACTGACAGATGAATGGATAAAGAAAATGTGGCATATATACAAATGATGGATTGTTATTCGGCCATAAAAAAAGAAGGAAATCCAGAATTCTTGCTCTGGAGCAGTGGGTTAATGATCTGGCTTGTCTCTGTGGTGTTGCTGGCTCAATACCCCCGGCCCCAAACAGTGGGTTAAGGATCTGGCATTGCTACAGCTGTGGCATGATGAAGCCTGGATTCGGTATCTGGCCCAGGAACTTTTGCATGCCACAGTCGTGGCCGAAAAAGTGAAGAAAAAAAGAGAAAGAAATCCTGCCATTTGCAAGAACAAAGATGGATCTTAAGGGCATTATGTTAAATGAAATAAACCAGATAGGGAAAGACAAATATTGTATAATCTCACTTATATGTGGGAATCTAAAAGGAGTTCCCACTGTGGCTCAGCAGAAACAAATCTGACTAGCATCCATGAGGACTCAAGTTTGATCTCTGGCCTTGATCAATGGGTTAAAGATCTGGTGTTACTGTGAGCTGTGGTGTAGGTTGCAGACATGGATCAGATCTGGTGTTGCTGTGGCTGTGGCCTAGGCTGGTGGGTGCAGCTCCAATTAGACTCCTAGCCTGGGAACCTCCATATGCCGTGGATGTGGCCCTAAAATGACAAAAAACAAAAAACAAAAAACAAATTCACAGATACAGAGAACAGACTGGAGGTTGCCGAGGTGGGGGTTGAGGGGTGGACAAAATGGGTGAAAAAGTGAAAGTGGTTAAAATGTACAAATTTCCAGTTCTAAGATAAGTAAGTCCTAGGGATGTAATATACACCTTAGTGAATGTAGTTAACAATATCGTATTGTATCTTTGACAGATGCTAAGAGAGTAGACCTTAAAAGTTATCACAAGAAAAAAATTTATTATCTATGTGTGGTGATGAATATTACTGAGGCTTATCGTGGTAATCATTTTGTGAGACATACCTATATCAAATCACTATGCTGTATATTTAAGGACAGCACAATATGTTAATTATATTACAATTTAAAAGAGATTATCTCCTTCACATAAAGTCAACTGATTTCAGATCTTAACCACATCTACAAAAGATCTTCACAGTAATGCCTGGATTGGGGTTTGACTCTAGCATGGGGGACGATAGCCTGGCCAAGTTAACACATAAAAGTGATCATTACACTGGGGATGTGTGATGGAGCCCAGCTGAACTCAGCTGAGCCCAGCCTTGACCAGTGGATCTTCTCAGCCAATCCTACTGTCTCAAGAGAAATAATACATAGATGTTATCTTAAGTTCTGGGCAGTTTCATAGCAGAATTCACTGATACAGAGCACCTCTTATTCTGAAACAGTATTCGGAAATCCATCAGCCCAAGGACTCTGTCCTCTCTATTTGGGCTCTCTGTTACAGTTTCCCCAAAAGAATGCAAAAGAGAGCTAAAAGGCTGGTTTCTAGAGTGATCTAGCTGTGTGCCTCTTGGAATATGTTGTACTTTACATCACTTCTATGTTTTAACATCTTAGTACAAATTTCCACAGGAGGAAAAGAGAAGCACTTTATTATCTTTCGAAAAATGTTTAACAAAGAGTTTTTTGGGGAATGCTTAAAAGGCATGATGATATCATATGGGAAAAACATATATCCAAGCCACTACCAAAAAGGAAACAGATGCGGGAGCCAAGGAAACCGGCCTGTCTACTGCTCAAAGTCTTATACAGAATGCTATACAGAAAAAACAAACAACTGCCAAAGCAGAAATAAAGGAGGCTCAAGTAAGACAAGTCTAAAAAGAGGAGTTAACCCTTAAAAGTTGGGACATCCAAAATGAAAGGCTGAACCTCTGTTGCTGAGCCAAGGCAGTCCTTTCCCGTGGCTGCAAATGGGAGGCTGCCTGTCTCTGAGGCATGGCTGTCACGTACAGTTCTGCAGTTGTGTACCGCACAAATACTTTTGGCTGGTGGGTTGAGTGGGATCTGAATCCACTCACCAACCTGTGCACCTCCAGGAATGGGAGGAGTTTTCTAATTTTCACAAAGGCACTACATGGGCTAGCAGTGGTGTGCCTTGAGGTGAAGTTTGATCAACTTTTTGTCCCCATTAAATATTCAGAATAGACAATAAAGAAACTATAGTGGGGAGAAAAGCAAATGAGAGTTTTACAGTTCTTGCAAATGCCAAATACCACCTTCCCTCCACACCCCACCTATTCTGAGTAAACACACACTGTCCTTATAAGCCTGGTGCTTGATCCCTACACAATCTCAGGCCAGGCCTCTAGCCCAGATGTGACCCAACCCCAGCATTTAAGCCCCTTTTCCGCTGCAGCTTTCTGCCTCCCATCCTGATTCACGGTATAGGAACCGCCATTCCTTTCTTACTTCCACAGTGATACTGTGTTGGGAATCAGATCAGGTCTGCAGAGAAAGGGCAGAGCATAAACGCAAAGTGTGCTCACTGATCATGAAACTGCTCTGCCTTGGGAGTGAGAAGGACGTCTTCTTGGACACGTTTTACAAGCTCAGAATGGTGTCCTTCCACTGAAGTGGAGAGACATGAAATTTTAAAGGACAAAGAGGATGTTCTAAAGGCTGGAATCAGTCCTTCTCATCATTGCCTCTTCATGTTTTTACTGCATGTATATGAAAATGAAAGAATTAAAAACCTCA
Organism: Catagonus wagneri; assembly: GCA_004024745.2. Classification (NCBI taxonomy): domain Eukaryota; kingdom Metazoa; phylum Chordata; class Mammalia; order Artiodactyla; family Tayassuidae; genus Catagonus; species Catagonus wagneri. The sequence continues at coordinate 7,555,073 of PVHT020000065.1, forward strand.
GTATGGAATAAATGTGGAAGAGATTATGCCATGGATTTGACACACTGGTATTTATATTTTAGAAAAAAAATCGGGTAAGAAATTATCATATAAAATGAGTGATGGTATAAAGTCCAGTTAAAAGGTACAAACTTAAAAGGTAAGTCCTGGGGAGGTACACCATGGTGACTGTAGTTAATATCATATCATATAATTGAAAGCTACTGAGAGAGTAGACCTTAAAAGTTCTTAGCACAAGAAAAATATTTGTGGAGTTCCCGTCGTGGCTCAGTGGTTAACAAATCCGACTAGGAACCATGAGGTTGCGGGTTAGATGCCTGACCTTGCTCAGTGGGTTAAGGATCCAGCGTTGCCGTGAGCTGTGGTGCAGGTTGCAGATGTGGCTCGGATCCCACGTTGCTGTGGTGAAGGCCGGCAGCTACAGCTCCTGTTAGACCCCTAGCCTGGGAACCTCCATATGCCGCGGGTGTGGCCCTAGATAAGGCAGAAAAACAACAAAAAAAAAAAAGAAAAAAAAAGAAAAATATTTGTAACTATATGTGATGATGGAGGTTAATTAGACTTATGGTGGTGATGATTTCACAACATACACAATGAATCATGATGTTGTATATCCAAAACTAATATAATGTCATGTGACAATTATATCTCAATTAAAAAAGAAATTACCATATGAGACTATGTGCTCCATAAAATCATCATCATTATTATTTTTAGGGCCCATCATAATTATTATTTTGAAGCATATGGAAGTTCCCAGGCTAGGGGTTGAATGGGAGCTGCAGCTGCTGGCCTACATCACAGCCACAGCAATGCCAGATCTGAGCCACACCTGCGACCTACATCACAGCTCAAGGCAATGCCCTACCCTTAGCCCGCTGAGTGGGGCCAGGGATCAAATCCACATCCTCATGGATTCTAGTTGGGTTCGTTTCCACTGAGCCAAAATGGGAACTCCCCGTAAAATTGTTATTTTATGCTGAAAACAATGTTTGCTTTTGAACATTAACTTCACAAAAACACACTTGTAAACTGTCAACCTTGACATTCCCAAGCATCGTCCTGAATCCAATTCTACTCACTTTGGAGCAGCTTCCCCTGTGCACGTAAGAGACTGCAGGGTGGAAAGGGGGGATACTCAATGTCTTGAGAACGTTCAGGAACCCTGCGCAGGAGGGATCAGGACCCCCACATTACAGGAAAGGAAACAGCCTGGGGATAGGAGGGACAGGTGTCAATGTCACACCCCTGGACATGAACCAGCGGATCAGATGCAAAGACCCAGTGAGATTTTCCTTATCTATGAAAACACACATGAAGAAACTTGGCATTATTTTCTACCGAGGAATATGCCAACACATCTTCCAGGAGTTACTATGTGCTATACGTCCACACATGTCCACATTGAAGTCAATCTGGGCCCAAAGAATCCACTGTATTTTCTCTAGATTTCAACCCCTCATATTTGCGTAATAACTTACACCGTGGAGCACATTTCTAGTTCTAATATTTGCTGTGCAGTGTGGGATGCTGGGCGGTGCTGGATTCCTAGGAACTGCATTTGAGTCATGCACAGGTGTCCTCTGTCATGTTAGGGAGCTTTTCGTTCAACACTGAGGCTCGCTCTGCAGGGCACTGCCCCAGATGGGCAAACGCACACGGTCCCTGTGCTCACGAGCTTTGTGTCTAGTTGGGGAAACATATTAATTAGGTAATGGTATAAAAATGTATATCAAATATGGATCTATATAAAACAAAGGGTCCTAGGAATATTAAAAGGGGAGCTCAGGCATCAGAGTGGGCTCTAAGATGGCCAAGTTGGGGTGGTGGTGGTGGGTGGGTGGAGAAAGACAAGCCTGTCCCAGGAAGAGCCCTGAGCTAGAGGAGTAGAAGGCGGCCAGTCAGGCTAGACACAGAACTGGGAAGCGGGAAGGGCGATGTGCTGAGGCATCCTGCAGGGGCTGAGGGCTACGGTGAGGACTCAGGTCTCATCACAGGAGTAATGGGCAGAAAGGCACTGAGGATTATGAGCTGGGAAGTGACAAGATCACTCCATGAATCACGGACTGGAGGTGTGCTTCTGTCTAAAGTTGTGAGAAAATGTCCAACCCAGAGGGTGGAGGCCAAGAGGAAAGGAGACAAATGAAATTTTTGTAAATGGCAAATTGTCATACAAATCTGAGGTGTTACTCTTATATCCTTTGTTTCTTTTTTTAAGGCATAATTAAAATTTACATTTTATTTTTAATATTTATATTTATTTATTTTGCTTTTTAGGGCCATATCTGTAGATGATGATGATGATGATGATGGTGATGATGATTATCGTGTTTTTAGGGCTGCACCTGTGGCATATGGAGTTTCCCAGGCTAGAGGTCAAATTGGAACTATAGCTGCTGGCCTAAGTCACAGCCACAGCAACGCCAGATCCAAGCCACATCTTCTACCTACACCACAGCTCACGGCAACAATGGATCCTTAACCCACTGAACAAGGCCAGGGATTGAACCCAGGTCCTCATGGATACCAGTTGGGTTTGTTAACCACTAAGCCACGATGGGAATGCCTAAAAAATTTTAAATTGAAATAGAGTTGATTTATAATATTGGGTTAGTTTCAGGGGTACTATACAGCAATTCAGTTATATGTACAGGGACTGGATTAAAATGGCAGAATAGAAGGACTGGAGCTCAACTTCTCTCCCAAAAAACAACAAACTACAACCAAATGCTGAGCAACCTTCAACCAAATGGACTGTAAACTTTCAAAAAGATATTCTACTCCAGAAGACAAAGAGAAGACCACATCAAGAGGTAGGAGGGGCAATTACGTGATATAAGCAACCCCATACCTCCTGGGTGGGAAGCCCCACAGACTGGAAAGTAATTGTAACACAGAGGCTTGGCTACAGGACTGAGAGTTCTGACCCCCACGTCAAATCCCCACGCCTGGGGATCTGGCACAGGGAGAAAGAGCCCCTGGAATATCTGGCACTGAAGGCCAGTGGGGCTTGTGTGCAGGAACTCCACGGGACTGGGGGAAATGGAGACCCCATTCTTGAAAGGCACACACAGACTTTCACGTGCACTGGGTCCCAGGGCAAAGCAAAGTCTCCATAGGAATCTGGGTCAAACCTGACTGAAATTCTTGGAGGATCTCCTGGGAAAACAGGGGTGACTGTGGCTTGTTGTGGGGGAAGTGCATTGGAGGCAGAGCTCATGGGAATATTCAACAGCCTGCATTTCTCTGGAGGTAGCCATTTTTTGGAAAATCTAGCCCCTCCCATCAGCGCTGAGAAGCCCCAGGCCAAACAATAATCCAGGTGGGACCACAGCCCCACCCATCAGGAAACAGGCTGCCTAAAGACCCCTCAGGCAAAGAGCCACATCTAATCTCACCCAGAGACAAAACCCCACCCATCAGCTGGTTAGGAATCAACCCCACCTACCAGTGGGCAGGCATCAGTCCCTCCCATCAGGAAGCCTACAGCAAGCTCCCTCCATACTAACTTTACCCACAGGGGAGGCAAACACCTGAACTAGAGAGGCTACAACTCTATTGTTGGCAAAAAGGTCACCACACCAAAAACCTATAAAAATGAAAAAACAGAAAACTATAATTCAGATAAGGGAGAAAGAGAAAAGCCCAGAAAAACAGCTCAGTGATGAGGAGATTATCAGCCTCCCAGAAAGAGACTTTAGACTGTTGATGCTGAAGATGATGCAAGGCATTGGAAATAAACTGGAGGCAAAGAGTGATAATTTACAAGAAACACTGAGCAGAGAAATACAAGATGTAAAAATTAAACAAGAAAAGATGCAAAATACAACAAAAAATAAAAAATTCCTTAGAAGCAGCCAACAGTAGAATACAGAGGGCAGAAGAATGAATCAGCAAGGTGGAGGACAGAGTAGAAATCACTAATGTGGAACAGAAAAGAGATAAAAGATTGAAAGGAAATTAGGAGAGTCTCAGAGTACTCTGGGATAACGTTAAATGCACCAATGTCTATATTATAGGGGTGCCAGATGGAGAAGAGAGAGAGAAGGGGACAGAAAAAATATTCAAAGAGATAATGGCTGAAAACTTCCCTAACATGGGAAAGGAACCACTCACTCAAATCCAGGAAGCACAATGAGTACCATATAAAATAAACCCAAGGAGGAACACCCCGAGACACATAGTAATCAAAATGACCAAAATTAAAGACAAAGAGAAATATTGAAAGCAGCTAGGGAAAAGAAACAAATAACATACAAGGGAACCCCGATAAGGTTATCAACAGATTTTTCATCTGAAACTCTGCAGGCCAGAAGGGAGTGGCATGATATACTTAACGTGATGAAAATAAAAAACTTCCAACCAAGATTACTCTACCCAGCAAGGCTCTCATTCAGATTTGAAGGAGAAATCAAAACCTTTACAGATAAGCAAAAGCTAAGAGATTCTGCAACACTAAACCAGCTCTACAACAAATACTAAAGGAACTGCTCTAGGCAGAAAAAAAAAAAAAATAGGCCACAACCAGAAATAAAACACCACAAATGACAAGGCTCACCAGGAAAGGCATATATACAGTAAAGATACTAAATCATTCATGCATCATTGTGCTACCAAAATTAGAAATTGCGAGAAGAGAGCCCAAAGCAGGACACTGGAGACACACGTGCAATTAAGAAACCAACAACTTAAAGCAATCTCTTTTATATATAGACTCCTATATCAAAATTTCAGGGTAACTGCAAGCCAAAAATCTACAACTGATACACAAACAAATAAGAAAAATCAATTCAAATACAACATTAAATATAGTCATAAAACCACAAGAGGAGACAACAAGAGAATAAGGGAAGAAAAAAGAGCAACAAAAATCCAAAACAGTTAATAAAATGGCAATGAGAACATACTTATCAATAATTACCTTAAATGTTAATGGACTAAATGCCCCAACCAAAAGACATAGACTAGCTGAATGGATACAAAAACAAGACCCATATATATGCTGTCTTCGAGAGACCCACTTCACTTCTAGAGACACATACAAATTGAAAGTGAGAGGATGGAAGAAAACATTTCACGCGAATGGGAATCAAAAGAAAGCCGGAGTAGCAATACTCATATCAGACAGTTATACGTACATACACACACACACGTGTGTGTGTGTGTGCGTGTGTGTGTGCGTGTGTGTGTGTGTGTGTGTGTATACTCTTCTCTTCCCATACAGGTTATTACAAAATATTGAGTACAGTTCCTTGTGCCATACAGTAGGTCCTGGTTGGTTATCTGTTTTATACACAGTACCGTGTATGTTAATCCCAGCCTCCTAATTTATCCCTCCTGTTTCTTAGTTTATCAAGGCAGGAAGTATTTTTTCTGTCTTCAGCAAAATCACAGCTTTCGTCTAAGCTTATATAAGTCTGGGGTTAAATCCGGTGCTCGAACCCCCCCACTGTTCCCCCTACTCTTCCCATACAGCTCCACTCCACTGTTTAACAACAGAAATCTATCCAAGTGGCTCTCGGTGGAAGCTGGATGCAAGCAAATGTTACCACAGAACATTCTGCAATGAAATCTGGGGCTCACGTTCCTACCACGAAGACAGCAGGCCTAGCATCTGGTTCGGCAGGGAGCAATGAACAGGATGGGCTGCTTGAAATGCAAAGTAAAGAAGTGCAAAGTCTTAGGAAAGCCTTGGGGAAAATAGCTCACCAGACATATTACCTTCTTTCTTTTCTTTCTTAAAAAAAAAAAGAATGTTAAGCTCAAGGACAACTATAGTACATCCGTTTCTTCATTTTTTTCCTCTTAATTGAGCAGTTGCCACAGCAACTCAAGAACAGACTACTCATTGCCTTCAATGAATTGCAGATACACATTTTTCATCTACTGAAAGTGGCAGTGAGCTTTAAAAGAAGGTAATCTTGAGCTATTGCCTTTTTTGCCTGCCTGATATCAGTATTCTCTCTCCACAGGACCCTGGAATGGCAGCACTTTGCTTTCATGAATGAGGAAAAATAAGTTTTGGGGAGAGAGGGTTTAGAAATATCATCAGGATTCAGACCTGCCGGCCAGACAACAACACCCCTCCAGAATCATCATTGTCGGCTCCCACCTGCCCTCCTGGCTGTTCCAGTGTGCACGGTCATTTACAGCCTCTATATTCAGCCTATTATCTTTATCCAGAAGGACCTGCCTAGCTACCTACAGCTCCTCATTAGAAGACCCATTTTAAGACTGAGCTCAAGCCTCCTTCCTCTCGCTGGGATTAATCTTCTACAATGTGCTCATGGAGCACGTGATGTCTCTGTGACAGTGCCCACTACTCCATCCTCTGTCCTCCATCACAGGTAGTCATGAATTTTATTTATCTTTCCTTCTTCCACAGTGCCTTGAACACAGAGGACTGAGTAAGTGGCTCCCTCCTCAATAGCTCTTAGTGCTTCTATAATTTTTCAACATGGTGAACATCTGCTGGACCCTCTGCCTGGCACCCAGCCTGCCCCTAAAATGTGACTCTGGCCACAGGTGACTAGATTAAGAGTGCACCTGAGCCAAGTTTGGACTCATTAACATTCTTCACTAGGAACTGAGACTGCGAGAGACTGGCTTCTGGGCTGGCCGGACTGTTTGGTAGTACACCATGTCAATAGGACTAGCAGAAGAAACAGGTCTGCAAAAAGGTAAAAAGAAGGTGATGCATAGAGGGCTGCAGGCACAGAGTGAAGGGAAATTCTTTTTTCTATTATTTCATTTTTTTTGGTTTTTAGGGCTGAACCTGCGGCATATGGAGGTTCCCAGGTTAGGGGTCTAATGGGAGCTACAGCTGCCAGCCTACACCACAGCCACAGCAACACCAGATCCGAGCCATGTCTATGACCTACACCACAGTTCATGGCAATGCCAGATCCTTAACCCACTCAGCGAGGCCAGGGATAGAACCAGCAACCTCACGGTTTCTAGTGGGATTCGTTCCCACTGCTCCATGATGGGAACTCCCAAAAATTTTTTATAAAAATAAAAACAACATATTAAATGGCTTAAACTTGGGTGAATGATTATAGATGCTTTTCCTTTTAAATATCTACATTTTATAATTTCTATAAAATGAACATGTATTACTCAAGTAAAAAATACTAAACAGAATATTCAGGACTCACATATAACTCATCCATTCATTCTTTCCTCCATCCATCCAACCATCCATCCATCCATCCATCCATCTAGTTATTCAACAAATATTTGTTAAACACCTACAAGGTGCCAGATCAGGTTAACCCAGATCAAGAAGTGAAAGAATTCCTTGGTCTGTTCATCTTCTGTGGATACTATAATGCTAGAGTTTATGATGTGTATAATACAGACCATCTGCTCTCTTGTCCACATTTATTTATTTTTTTAGGGCTGCACCCATGGCATATGGAGGTTCCCAGGACTGGGGTTGATTCGGAGCTGCAGCTGCTGGCTTACGCCACAGCCACAGCAACTCCAGACCCGAGCTGAGTCTGCGACCTACACCACAGCTCATGGCAATGCCAGTTCCCTAATCCAGTGAGTGAGGCCAGGGATTGAACCCACATCCTCATGGATACTAGTCAAGTTCTTAACCCACTTCACCCCAACAGGAACTCCTTATCTACAACTTTTTAATAAGATAAGAGCTTGTCCTATTAAACCTTGGAAAGACAAGATATGCTCTTAGAAAGCAGAAAGTAGTAAATGCTTTCTAAAGCATGCTTTGTCCTACAGAGAAAACTCTCGGTCCCCCAAGTGATGTTCCTAGAATATCTGAATCGTTTTAAACCAACTTGAAATGTAGATTGCCAGGACTGGCAAATTAACTTCCAGAAGACAACGGATATTACGTTTTTTCATTTGTAGTGGGTCAAGTGTATATGAGCAAACAAATGCACGTTCTAATCTGGATTTGATAATATCCCTGTCTAGAGAGGTGAGGAGTGGGTCCACATACAAATATCTATTCTTTCTTTGTCTTGTTTCGTAATTTCTGTAACATTTACTATTACTTTAAATGCCCTTCATTTGATTCATCTTTTGCAATGAAGCTTGGAGTGACATAATCTCTTATTTACCCCTTTGCTTATTTTGTGTGCGTGTGGTGACCCACTCTGTAAGGTCTGAGTCACATTACATTACAACATCCACTGGACACAGTTCCTATATTTGAAAATGGTGTTTTTCCAACTTGATGACTCTTTTATTGATGAAATTTATATTCTTGGGCAAGATCTAGAACTGAGTCATATCGCTGAGATTCTAGAAGTACCTAAAACCCGAAGTGATCACTCTGCTCATTGTAAGAATAACATTTAGAGCCTTCACAGTTTTTTCCTGCATGTCAGTGTTTCCACTTGGTCCTTACATGGTACTCTATAAAAGATTATAAGTTTTATATATTAAAAATAGAAAATTTAAAATTTTTTCAATTTAACATTTAATTAAAAATTAAAATTTTAATGATTCAAAATTCACAGATATTTAAACAACTATTTCCTAGTTCAAGAAACTTAAGGCAAATTTAAACCGTACCTCTTCTTCCTCTCCTTCCCCAACTCCTTACATTAGTCATGATAATAATGGTAGCTACCATTTACTGAATCCCTGCTGTGTGCCAAATACTATGCTAGCTGCTGGGGATATAGAGATGAACTAGATAATGCTCTTAGGCATGCATTACATCTGTAGTTCTGGACCAGAAGCATTAGCATCACCTGGGAATTTGTAAGAAATGCATATTCTCAGACAGCATCTCAGACCTACTGAATCGAAGCTGTGGGGGTGGGGTCCAACAGGTGTTCCAGACGATTTTGATGCTCATTAAAATTTGAGAACCATTGGGTTAAATGAATAAATGAAGACAGATTTAATTTGTCCTTGTGGATCTTCCAACCTACCGGGGTAGTGGTGACAGTAGCACAAACAGAGGAGTAAACAGGCAGTGACAAACTCCGAAACTGCCACAACAGGGAGAGGATAGGATAGTCACAGAATCTTTCCAGGCTAGAGAAACAAGCAGGGGCCTAATTATTCCCCAAACATATGAGATGAAATTACAGCCCAAGATTAAAAATTACAGTGTGTGAAACTAACAGAGACAAAGAAAGAGCTCTTGAAAATTAAAAATATGATAGCTGAAATAAATTCAACAGAACAATTAGGAATGTGAGGTTAAGGAGTTTCCCAGAAAGCAAAATGAAATAGAAAAATTAAGAGGCAGAAAATGGGAGAAGAGAATGAGAGGATCAACTCAGGAAGCCTCACATCTTGATCTAAAAAGCAAGAACAGAAATAGCAGAGGGTAGAAAATGAGCAAAGAGGAATATGAGGACTCTAAAATCCTCCTAAGTTGAAGGACCCGAGTCTCCACTTTGAAAGGTCACATCAAACATCCAGTCCAATGAATGAAAGAAGATCCACACCAAGGGACATCACTGTGAAACTTCAGATGTTTAAAAACTTTTCAGGGGCAGGGGCAAGGTAGGAAGACACAGGTCACAATGATAGAGGATGGGAAAATCAGAAAGACACCAGACCATGACGCAGTGAGGTACAAGACAAGTTCCTGGTGCCTTCATCATTGTGAGGAAAGCTGATGATCACTCTTGGAATAAATACCCAGTAATCCGTCAGGAAATTATAAGGAAAGAGTAAAACCATTCAGTAATGAAAGACAGATTTTTACCTTCCATCGACTACCCAGGGAAGCTGTTATAGGGTGTATTCTAGAAAAATGAAGGAAATCTTAGAGAGGAAGTCATCAGACCCCAGACACCAGAAAGAGGGTCAAACAGACCCGTGCAGAGGGATTTTATTGGCCTTCGGAACAGGCTGCTCCATGCAGGTGAGAAGAGCAGGCTTTAGACTTAATGATGTCCTTATTCATTACTCCTTGTGGTTCTTTGAGACCAGAGTGACCGAGCATCCCTGTTTGTCAGCACCAAGGGCTTTCCTAGCTTGTGGAGCTTTCAGACTTAAAATCAGGACAGGCCCAGGCAAGTTGGGACACTTGTTCATCCTACTTGGAACCGCGGGCCCTGCAGTTCTTTCAAGTCTGTGCTTTTATGTGTGTTCTCTCTTCCCCACACACATGCTTTCTCCTTGGCCAACTCCTACTCAGTCTCTGAGCTCTGGCTCAAGTTTGGAGATAGGTTAATGCACCCTCGTTGAGGTGGCTCTTGTCTGGTGGGTGTAACATCAGAACACAGTCTGTTAACCACCTGAGAAGTGTTTATTTGGGCTGAGGCCAAAGAAGACCTCTCTCTGCTTGGAGAGTGGCAGTTGGGGTGGTCTTTTAGTCCCATTTTCCTGCAAATTCAGAGGTTATAGTCTTATCTTGTAGGTGTTTAGAAACTGTTAAATCTTGGAGTTCCCACTGTGGCTCAGTGGGTTAAGAATCTAACTAGTATCCATGAGGACGCGGGTTTGATTCTTGGCCTCGCTCAGTGGTCTGGGAATCCGGCATTGCCGTGAGCTGTGGTGAAGACTGCAGGTGCAGCTGAGATCTGGCATTGCTGTGCCTGTGGCATAGGCTGGCAGCAGTAGCTCTGATTTGACCCCTAGCCTGGGAACTTCCATATGTCGCAGGTGTGGCCCTAAAACAAAACAAAACAACTGAAAAGATCACATTTTCTTACACTTTGGAAACCACTGCTCCTGTAGCTTTTCATCTGCTCTACTATTTGTGTGCATTGCAGCCCTTTCAGCCATCAGCCTTCTGAGCTAGTGGCAGGGGGGATCTCACGCCAGCTGCACATTTGAATCACCTGGGGAGCTTTTAAAACATAGTTTTGCCCAGGCTTTACTTTTCACATGAAGAGCTGCAGGCAGAAGTGTTATCTATTCAACTGGATTTTGCCTGACAGTGATTTTTTTCTCTTAGTGATAAATATTAACTTCCTGTCCCGGCAAATCTAATCAAAGTCTCTTTGGAAAACATAAAGTCAACCAGATAGCTATGGTCATACATTTAAATTTCAGAATTTAAATAGGTGTCATTTGAATGTAATCATTCTCAGAGTAAATAAAAGCTGATGAAAATCAAAATGATCAAAAACTCTAGAAATAAAGCTAGTCAGATATGTGATGAAGAAGTAATCATGTCTTAAACAACAGCAACATCTTTTCAGATCCACCTATTAGAGTAATGACAATAAAAACAAAAACAAACAAATGGGACTTAATTAAACTTAAAAGTTTCTGCATAGCAAAGGAAACCCTAAGCAAAATGAAAAGACAACTCACAGAATGGGAGAAAATATCTGCAAATGAACTGACTGACAAGGGATTAATCTCCAAAATTTATAAACACCTCCTGCAGCTCAATACCAAAGAAACAAACAACCCCATCAAAAAATGGGCAGAAGATCTAAACAGACAATTCTCCAAAGAAAACATACAGATGGCCAAAAAACTCATGAAAAGATGTTCAACATCACTTGTTATTAGAGAAATGCGAATCGAAATCACTATGAGGTACCACCTTACACCAGCCAGAATGGCCATCATCAAAAAGTCTACAAACAATAAGTGCTGGAGAGGGTGTGGAGAAGAAGGAACCCTATTACACTGTTGGTGGGCATGTAAATTGGTGCAACCGCTGTGGAAAACAGTACGGAGATTCCTCAGAAAACTAAAAATAGAATTACCATTTGATCCAGCAATCTCACTCCTGGGCATCTATCCAGAGAAAACCATGACTCAAAAAGACACATGTACTCCAATGTTCATTGCAGCACTCTATAGAAATAGCCAAGACTTGGAAACAACCTAAATGTCCATCGACAGAGGAATGGATAAAGAAGATGTGGTACTTATACACAATGGAATATTACTCAGCCATTAAAATGAAAGAAATAATGGCATTTGTAGCAACATGGATAGACCCAGAAATTATCATATAAGTGAAGTCAGTCAGACAATGACACACCAACACCAAATGCTATCACTTACATGTGGAATCTAAAAAAAGGACACAATGAACTTCTTTGCAGAACAGATACTGACTCACAGACTTTGAAAAACTTATGGTGGGCGTGGGGAAATGCACTGAGGGTTTGGGATGGAAATGCTATAAAAATTTGGTTGTGATGATTGTTGTACACCTATAGATGTAATAAAATTCATTAACTAATAACAGTAAAAAAAGTAATCATGTCTTTTTTTTTTCTTTCTGTTGGTTCATTACAAAAAGCAAATATAAATAAATAAAAGAATGCTAGGCCCTAGCAGCAATCTGCCCAAGAAAGAGTGCGATTAGAGTAGGGACTGAGGAGTGGGGAAAGGGGTAATACTGCCTTTCCCAGCCAGGGGAGTGAGACTATTCCAGCACCCAATAGGGTTGGTGGTTTGTGAATGGAGGGGACTTAACCCCATTCCCACACCAACAGTCCTAGGAAACACCAAGACCAACAGTGGGTTTGGCAGGTGTGCAGTTGGGATCTCAACTGCCATGTGGTCCAGCTGGTCTTGGTAGCACGCCTGCAGTGAGTGGGGCAGTCCACTTTTGAGTGGACCACACAGGCTTGAACAATAAGCCATCTCCCACTGACCACGAAAAGCTGAAAATCAGAAGCCTCCTCCCCAAGCATTTCGGACCAGATAAGTCCTCTGATTCTAGTAAGACCCTGGAGGAGAGTCCTCTGATTCTAGTAAGACCCTGGAGTCATAGCGTGACTGGGCATGGAAGTTCTGTTACCTACAAGGACAGGGCCTGGCTTTAGAAAAGTCAGAATGGTACATGGAGGGAGTCTATAGTCTTTACCTAACTACTGTACTATTGTTGCAGAAAATGATTCTTTTCTTTTTTTTCAGGGCAAGAATCTTTTATTGTATCACACAGACACACTTGCATAGGAGTATTTATAATTTGGCCTAGTGACATAGAAATGATCAGAGAGGACATAGTGGTTCCTAAATTACATATCTTCATTCACTTGAAATATCTCTGCTTTCATTCTCTCAAGTTATGGATGATTATTTCATTATCTATATGTTCTTTTGTTTTGATAAGGAGGAATTTATTTATTTATTTGTTGCTTTTTATGGCTGCACCTGTGGCATATGGAATTTCCCAGGCTAGGGGTTGAATGGGAGCTGCAGCTGCCGGCCTATACCACGCCACAGCAACTCAGGATGCAAGCTGCATCTGAGACCTAAACCACAGCTCACGGCAATGCGGGATCCTTAACCCACTAAGCGAGGCCAGGGATCAAACCAGAATCCTCATGGATACTAGTTGGATTCATAATCTGCTGAGCCAGAACAGGAAATTCAAAAAAAATTTTTTTTTAAGGGATAGTTGATTTACAATATTCCTTCAATTTCTGCTGTATGGCAAAGTGATCTGGTTTTACAAAAAATATATACATTCTTTTTTTTTCATACTGTTTTCCATTATATTCTAACCCAAGAGACTGGATATAGTTCCCTCACTGCTCATCCATTCCAAGTGTAATAGTTTGTATCTACCAACCCCATACTTCCCGTCCATCCCACTCTCTCCCCGCTCCCCTAGACAACCACAAGTCTGCTGTCCATGTCCATGATCTGTTTCTGTTTTGTAGATAGGATCATTTGTGCCATGATTTAAATTCCACATCTAAGTGATATCACGTGGTATTCGTCTTTCTTTTTCTGATTTACTTCACTTAGTATGCGACTCTAATTCAGAGATGATATGTGTATTTCAAGTCGAGCATAACTGTGTTCAAACAATTTTTAACTGATAGAAATTGCATAAAGTGATAGCATCAAATAAATCCAATTACTTTTGGTATATAACTATTACACTTAAATATCTGAAAGAATCAGTTTAGTGAGAGCAATTTGGAAATGAGTAGCCAAGCTGAAGATGTACAAACCCACTGAGGGACTGGCTGGCCAAGTGGCCCCATCTTACTTGTGAGGAAGTTGACGTCCAGAAGGCAACGCTGATTCTCTAAGTTCCCATTCCCTCCAGCAGAGATTTGGAAGGGGAAGAGATTTAGCCCAGGCAAGGGCCAGTCCTTTGTACTTTCTCCCCTGCTATTTGTTACAGCGAAACTCTTACACAAGTGAATAAAAAAGTGCCGGGAAGTTCACCGCACCAAATTTACATAATTAAAAATTGGAAACACCCTAAAAGCCCATCATTAGGAAAACAGATAACTAAATTGTGTTATAGCCTCACACCGGAATGCTCTACGGCAGTACTGAATGAAGCAGAGTTACATCATCAGCATAAAATGAGAAGGATATGTACACTGTGGGACAACTTAGAAGAGGCTGGAAACATGGAGAAAACCCTACCTTGCTTGGACATACCTAGTCTATTTTACATACAATAAATATTTATTGAATACTACCCTGTATCAGATGCAGTTTTAGGTGCTGGTATATAGCAGTGAGTAAAGCAAAATGTCTGCTTTCCTTGAACCTATATCCTAGTGACACAACTGCACATAGAGTAGAAATGTAAAGACAGATGTGGGATTGATAAACACTGAATTCAGCAGAAAGGTTGCCACCTCTGGAACGAGAGTAGAAATATAAAGACAGACGTGGGACTGATAAACACTGAATTCAGCAGAATGGTAGCCACCTCTGGAACAGGCCAGGGAATGTGATGGGGGGCGGGACACAGAGGGCTTCAATAATTTGCCATGTTTTATTTCTTAAGCCGGAAAGTGGGTAAATTGTGTTTGTTATAGCATTCTCTAGAGCTTTTAGTCCATCTTACATAGCTTATAAAAATCAATTTACTTTGGTTTCCTACTTGTCCTTCCACAAATTTCTTTCATTCCTTTAAAAACACACTTTCTGGAGTTCCCATTGTTGCATAGAGGGAAAGAATCTGATTAGGAATCATGAGTTTGCAGGTTCGATTCCTGGCCTTGCTCAGTCGGTTAAGGATCTGGCGTTGCTGTGAGCTGTGGCATAGGTCACAGATGCAGCTTGGATCTGGCATTGCTGTGGCTGTGCTATACACCAGCAGTTGTAGCTCTGATTTGACCCCTAGCCTGGGAACCTCCATATGCCGAGGGTGTTGCCCCCAAAAAAATAAATAAATAAAAACATTGTTTCCCCCATAGATAATGGGGAGGTCAAATGAAGGATAAGAAGATTGAGGAAGACGTTCTGGGAACTAGCTTAAAGTATTTAAGAGAGCCTAGGTGTTTGGAAATGACAAGAACTCTTAGACGTTTTGAATAATACTGTTCCCAGAGAAAGGAAGACGAGCATGGAAGCACCAGAACAGAGCAAGGCTCAAGGAAAGGCGGTAACTGCTTGTGAAATAAAGGACTGATTGTGGACTTCACTAGTTTGCAAGGAAAAGCCTGGGAGGGGTTCTGCTGCTTGTCTCAGAGGCTCCACCTAAGCCTGGCCTCCAGGGTGACTGGCATCTTGGAGGACTGGTTTATTGATCAATGGACTGCAGATATTTTCTTTTTATTTATTTTTGCTTTTTAGGGCCGCACCCGTGGCATACGGAAGTTCCCAGGCTAGGGGTCAAATCAGGCCTATAGTTGTCCGCCTACACCACAGCTCTCGGCAACGCCAGATCCCCAACCCACTGAGAGAGCCGGGGGATTGAGTCTGCATCCTCATGGACACTAGTCTACTCTTCAGATTCCTTTCCACTGCACCACAGCGGAAACCCAGACTAGAGATGTTTTAGTATTTAATGTATGATCCGCATCCTGAGTCATGTGGAACTAAATCGGACCCAGGTTGATAGCTCTTATTTCAAAGAATTTTAGATAAACAGCCTTATCTAAAAATCTCCCTCTTTAGAATCCTTTTGTCCCATCAATATCCTTACATTATTATTGAGGTATATGTGACTAGAAAGAAGTGGAAATATTGCAATACTATCCTTAATGCCCTTTGGCCTGATAATCTCAGTATCAGTAATACCTCCTAGAAAAATAATCAGAGATTTGGGCAAAGTGGACATACAATGATATGCCAGAGCAGCACTGTTTATAACAGTGAAAGGATGAAAAATAAGTGCCCTGCAGTGGGCAAATGACGAACATAAATATAGCAGACCTATAGAATTATATTTTATACTGTCATTTAAAATATGTTTGCAAAAATGATTCAATGACATGGGAAGTCTATATTGTTAAATGTAAAATTTAATTACAACTTTATTAAATATCTGTTTAATAATCAGTGAGGTACTCCAAAATGTTAGTGTTAATTTCCTTTTTTATACTAATTGTAATTTTCTGCACTTTCCTTGGCATGTAGTTTTGTTTTATGAATAAGAAAAAAGTTATTAAATTTAAGAAAATAACAAGGAAATGGGAGCACAGTATGTATTGAAAGAGAAGCAATCACAGATTTGACATTTTTTACAATCTCAGACATTTGTTTATAGAGCTAGTTCATTTTATAAGCCCGTGAAGAAATTAACTCCTATGATTGTAAATACCGGGATAAAATTTAAGCTTGTTTCTGTTTCCTGGGCGGTAAACTGAAAGGTTTCCTGGGGTCATTACTATAGATTCTAGGGCAACAGCAACAGCTTTATTGGAAAGAGAGGAACCTGGAGTAAACACATTATTGGTTGTGTGACCTTGGGGATAATGAGCCTTTTCTCCTAGGGTTGTGGTGAGGCTTAAGCCAGATCATGAGAGCTCTTGGCACAGGATAGGTACTTAATAAAACAGTTGACTCTGAATTTTCTTCCAGGTTATGAATATACAGTAAAAAACTGCAAGTTTTAAGTTGTATTCTCTGCCAGTTTCCCCTAGACAAGATTAATTAAAAAGCAAAGGGGTTTTAAAAGGAGTGTGGTAGTATTTACTGTTTAGAACCAAGTGTGTTCTTCATGAGTCATCAGACTTGTAAATCAAAGACAGGACAAGCCAACAGAAGTCCCGGCCCTACCATCACATGGCTGCCTCCAGAGCCCAGCCCATCTGTTCCTCTTGGGGTCCGTTCCCGCTTCTGACCGCCTGGGAATTTCTAGAAAAATCATCAAAGAGGTAAATGGGCTCCTACCGTCTTTACTACTTTTTGCTCCAACACCCCTCTTCCTGTAGGTCCTGGAACTGAACGTGGTTTCCTGGTTCCCCCAAGTCCCCTTTAAGGCCCTCCTGACGTGGAACACAGTGTGGTCGTTAGAACCTAGTCCCAGCTGATGTCACATTGCCTGGTTTTGAATCCTTGACATGTTACTCAGCCTTTCTGGGCCTTAGTTCTGTTAGAGCGGCAGGCAGGAATGAGCAGAGAAGCGGGGCACAGGGCCAGATGGCAGGAAACCACGCATCGTGCAAACAGCAGGGTCCATGGGTGGACAAAGAAAAGTGGGAATGTCCAGACTGGCAGGAAACCACACCTTCTGGGGTGATTACTGCCCTGGGGGCAGACAAAGAAAGGTGGAAAAGGGCATGAATCTCCAAAGTCCGGATATAACCTGTTGCTTATTATGCACTCGTTATAATAAAATTATAATAAAATTAGCTATGCAGATAAGTACCCATCATATACCGACTCCATGACACTTCTGATAAAAACCAAATAAGGACAAAAATCCCTCCTCCCTTCGGGAAGGTAAAGTTGGATGAAAATTAAGGAATATGACCCCCAAGCCCCACCTTCGCAGTGAATATCCCACCCATACACTTGGACGCCTCATATAACCGGTGTGCCAAAAAACACAGGGCAGCTGCCCACTTCTCTGCCTGCCTCTCCTTAAGAGGCGTATTTCTCACTTAAATAAATCCTCACTTTTCTTTCTCAAGTTAACGTTCATTTCTGAATTCCTTCTGAGACAAGAACCTAACTTTTGGGAATAGTTCTACATCTGTAAAGTGGGAATTAAAAAAAAAAAAAAGGCTCATAAGATTGTGGCCAGGCTTGATGCATGTAATGTGCTCTGGAGAGTGTCTCAAACAGAAAGCCCTGGAGAAATTTTAGCTATTATTATTATTATTATTATTACACTTTCTCCCAGTTCTTGCTCTAAATATCCCTCAGAAATGCAAGGCTAGAAAGCAGCCTCCTCATGAGGAACACAGGTTCTGGTACTGGAGACAGCGGAGTGTGTGACAGCCCTGCCCTCTCCTGCTGTGTCATCTGGGGACAGTTGTTAATATCGCCAAGTCTCAACTGAAACTTGGGGCTACTAGTAGGGTTGTTAAGATAACTGAATAATGCCTAGCACTGTGCCTGATTTGGGGTAGGTACTTGACACATTTTAGCTATTATTATTGTTCTAGGTGTATTGTGTATATTATCCCATTTACTCTTCACAAAACCCCCCATTTTGCAAGTGAGGACACTTTGGCATTGAGAAGTTCAAGGTCACCTGAGTAATAACTGGCAGAACCAAAACTCAGACCCAGGCAGTCTGACCTCCAGCCCAGGGTTTTAACCACTGTACACCCCTGTACACCACCAGCTCTGCTTAATGATAAGGAACTCATTCTTGCTTCAGGATCAGTGGCCAACAATGACTTAATATGGTTCTATTCCTTCTAACAGGGTTACTTTTGGAAACTCCTATGATTTCTTTTAATATTTCATAACACAATCATTTTTACTGGTCTGAATTTAAGCCCAAAAGGATTGTACAATTAGCAGTGTAATGAGATGATGGAAATTTTATTCAGCTGCAGTTTTTACTTTCGGTTAAATGATAAAAACTAGTGATGAAAAATTGAGAGACATCTTCTATTGACATAATACCACTCCTTTTAGGTTCCATAGTGATGGGGTTTTCAGGTGCCGAAGCAGGCTAGTGGGGGCAATATTTAAATATTTCTGGGATAATGATAGTGGGATTTGACGTTATAGATACCCCCCCCCAAATACACACACACTACTTTGGCCCTTTCTTAAACAAACAGACTCAGAGTTCCTTTCATGGCGCAGCGGAAACAGATCTGACTAGGAACCATGAGGTTGTGGGTTTGATCCCTGGCCTCGCTGAGTGGGTTAAGGATCCGGCGTTACCGTGAGCTGTGGTATAGATTACAGACGCGGCTCAGATCCTGCACTGCTGTGGCTGTGGTGTAGGCCAGCAGCTGTAGCTCTGACTGGACCCCTAGCCTGGGAACCTCCATATGCCTCGAGTACACCCGCCAAAAAAGCAAAGCAAAGCAAAACAAAACAAAACAAAAACAAACAGATTCAACACACTCAGAGAGGGAAAGGATCTTAGGAGATATATAATTTCCCCACCCAGTACAGAAATCACTTTTTAAAAGCATCCCTACCTAGTATTTGCTTGGATATCTTCAATGAGGCATCCACCTGGATAATACTAATTAGAAAATTCCTTCTGATGTTGATCTGAATTTCAGCCCTTCAATTTCCATCTCTGAGGACCTAATTCTCACATAGTAATACGGATGCCTAATTCCCTCTCCTAAAACGATATAGTCCCTTAAAGATCACAGAATTTCTTCACTGAACAGTAAATTATTGAGCAGGTGTCAGGTGCTCTGCAGGGCACTGGGAACAGAGGTGTGAGCCAGACCACAAGCCCACCCACCATGGGGTGGACAGGCCAGCAGAAACCTGATTAGTCAGGAAAACATACTTCTCCCCTTGGATATTTCCAGATCCTTCAACCACATCCTTCAACCACTTCTTGTCTGATAATTTTTGGATCCTTCAACATCCTTACTGCCCTCCTTTGAAAACACGTAAATAGAAAAATTCATCATTGCACAGAAATTTGTTTTATTCCTTGGTCTCTGTTTACAGAATGTCAGACTTCATTATACGTCCCTTTGGGATTCCTCTTTGTTCTGTTTGTGGAGAAAATATTTATATTTCTGAATTGCCCTCCTATACTTTGTCAAGCATTGTGCAGAGAACTGAGGAATTTTAGTGAAGCAGACATTGTTCGAGTCCCTAGATATAATCTACTGAGGGAGAAAGACATGCGCTCAGACATAACACACATGACAAGTTCTGTGACAGAAACAGGAACAGGTGCTGGTAAAAGTAAGGACAGTCCTGCTGAAAGCTTTCAGGATGGTACTTGAATCCCAAATAAATTTTCATTTTCACTAGTTGTTTATTTTCTTCCTCTCTGTTCTATTATTTAATGGATTTTGAAGGGAGGAGTCTTTCAAAACCCTAAGCATAAAGCTCTTGTTCTGTAGTATCTTCTATCTGCATTCAAAAAAGGATATGAGAAACTTACAGCAATAATCGCCATGTTAAAGACTTTATGTTTGTATAACTAACTATATACATAGTGCTTTACATCCGATAGAATGCCATGACAGAAGTTCCACTTGTGGCTCAGTGGGTTATGAACCCGACTATATCCATGAGGACGTGCGTTCGATCCCTGGCTTTGCTTAGTGGGTTAAGGATCTGGCATTGCCATGAGCTGTGGTGTAGATCACAGACGTGGTTCGGATCCAGAGCTGCTGTGGCTGCGGTGTGGGCTGGCAGCCACAGCTCCTATTCGATCCCTAGCCTGGGAACCTCCCTATACGGCAGGTTTGACCCTGGAAAAAAAAATGTCTTGACAGAAATAAGCTCTTTAACATTCACATTATTTTCTTCATTCTATGGATTTGGAAACTGAGTCTCAGAGAAAAAAGTGGATGCGTCAAAGTCACAAAGCCACTAAGTGGTAGAACCAGAACTCAAACCCATCCAGGACTCTAAGCCTGAAGGGCTTTCACTTGCTTAGCTGAAACCTCCATCCCTAATAGAACCCTGGACTGAACCTGAAAAACTCCCCAAACCTCATATAAAAAGAAAGACAATTCATCAGTAGCTGGACCATGGCAACTTGGCTCCTTGGCGACCAGCTCCAAGGAGCAAAGGGCAGGCTGGTCACATCCCTCTCCTGCCATTCACACTGAAGTTCGTGTAAGCCTGTGTTTGCTTTTAGACTCAGTTCTCAGGGTTTTGTGCCCTCTCCCCACCCTTACTCCTGTAAATACATAATAATCCCTGAAGGTTATTTGGTTTCCCATTAACAACAGTTTCCTGTCTATTAAGGCTCCAAGGCACACAGGCTGCTGGGTCACACAAGAGTTCCATTTCCTTTCCTTTCTTATGCATGGATACTATTGTGCTATCACAGGTATTTTCTTTTTTGCCTTCAAAATGACAGATCATCCAAGGTTATTCTGGTAAATAAGATGTCACAGGAGCCGATGAACTTAATTACAAAACCTGTCTGACAAGAATAATAGGGTTTTGGAAACGAGAAAAGCAAACAGTCTCTGCTGATCAGTCTTTCATCAGTTTTTACCCCAGGAGTATATCCTTGAGCTTTGAAATAAGGAATTCTATCAGTTATTATTTCCTTCGGCAAAGATTTCTCCTCTGTTCCTGTGATGGGGCACACAGATGTGCATTGTGATGAGGGGTTTACTTTTTTGTCTCCAGTTCCAGTATTGCTGTGAGCTGTGGTGCAGGTCATAGAAGCGGCTTGGATCTGGTGTTGCTGTGCTGAGGCATAGGCCGGCAGCTATAGCTCCGATTCGACCCCTAGCCTGGAAACTTCCATATGCTGTGGGTGTGGCCCTAAAAAGAAAAACAAAAAAAAAAAGGCATACATTCACACACACACACACAGACTCAGACCCAGACCCAGACCCAGACCCAGTAAAAGTCTGTTATCTGTTCTGACCATGCAATTTTATTCAGCAAGTCAGTTCTGATCCTGACAGTGTCTCTGCAGTAGACACAAAAGAAGTACATGATAGGGTCCTTGTGAGGCAGAATATTAACTCAGGTAGTCAGTGTAGGAGAATGGGCTTCGATGCATTCTTTTGATATGGCCATTGATTAACATTTGTGGCTTAAGGGTTCCAGGGAGTAACACCTCCACAGGCCCTGTTTTATTATAGGAAATGCATATTCTCCATACACTTTGTTTATCATAGGAAACGCAAATCTCTAGCCCACTCCTCAACTGACAGAAAAGGAATGAGAGGAATGGGGACTTAATCCAAGGAAAAGAAAAGGACAAAAAAGCCATAACATTTACAGGACATTTCCAACCCCAAAACCCCTATTGGACAAGGACTGATATAGGGAATTGAGCAAGGCCAGTGGGAAAAAAACCCACATCTTTCTGGACCCCACGTTGGTGCCCCTCCCCACCTTGAAGCGATTAAATCCCCTATAGGACAATAGAGAAGGGGGCTCTTCTTCCCCCTCCCAGCAGCCCTGGGAGCTTTTTGCTTTCTTTTAATAAAAACTTTGCTTGCTTGCTGCCTGTGTGTTCGCGGAGTTCATTCTTCAACCTCCGGTGAACAAGAAACCACCCGGATTCCGGTACCATCTTTCTGGTATCACTTGGTCATTTTCGAGAAGGAAAGAAAGAAGGGAACTATTTCCTAGACGGTCTACTGTGCCAGGTGCTTTTATACAGATTATCCTTTTCAATCCAAATAGCCTGTAAGGTATTATGTCCAATTTTACAGATGAAGGAACTCGGGCCTGAAGAGGTTAAGCAATTTACAACCCATAAGCCTGGCACTGAATTTGAACAAGGTCTGTCTGGCTCCACAGTCATGCTCTTTCCCATAATGGACACATGTAGGAGACAGTCAGGGAGTAACAGGAGTCAGTATGCAATGAAATACAAAATTACATATAATTAGGACCCAAGACTTAGGGTATATACTTTAAGCGCTTTGGGTGTTCAGTGGGGCAGGCAAGAAATGAAAGTTTAACGATTAGAGAGGTCTCAAGGAAGAAGAAGCTGGATTTGAAATGATCCTTGTAGGACTGCTAGGATCAAACATTCTTTTTAATAAAAAGCTGCTTCAGATTTGTGACATAGAGTTATATTTTTAAAGAAGTCAAATGCACGCCTAATTCTTCGGGCCTTGCCCCCTAACTCTCTGTCTATTGCCCTTCTGGTCCTTGGTCCACCATCCCTTACACTGCTAAAGCCCGGCTCTGTCTTTTTTGTACCATGTAGTCCATAAAACTCCACCACTGAGTGAAGCGAATGATGGACAAAGTCTGTGCCCATGGTAGTTGCTCTGGGACACCCAGCTACCATTTGCTAAATAAATGGGGGAAAAAAAATGAAAAGGCTTAATTGGTCCAACACATTTCCAGTTACTAATGTCAAATGGGTTCTCAGAGTCTATATGAGAGTCTAATCCTGTTCTGTTTTCTTAGTTCATTCTTCACTGGATTCCACAGCATTTCAATCCGCCGGTTGCTTCAAATCTTGGACTCTCAACAGAAGCTCTGCCTCTGCAAGTCATCTGTCAGGAACTTTTGACCATTAAACATATAAACTCACATTCCCATTAGATCAGTGTCCCCTCTGTGATAACCCATGTGTGTTCCCTCTTCTGTTCTAAGACCAGTCTCCCCGCCTCCACACCTCGCACTTTAGAACCCAATCCTCCTACATTTGGAGGAACCTTCCTCTCTTCTGCAGTCTCCTCCTCACGGATGAATGGAGGCTTCTTATGAGTTTTTGAACAAGTTCAAGTATCTTCTATTACAAACAACCAGCCTCTTATTAGGTCAACAATTTCTTCCATCTTTCTGTATACAATGGCTTTTTCCCATTCTCTCTTCTAATCTTCTCATCAACATCTGACGCTCTCTGCTTCTTTTTTATTTTTAATTTTTATTTTATGGCAATACTTGCAGCATATGGAAGTTCCCAGGGCCAGGGACTGAATATGAGCCACAGTTTCAACCTAAGTGACCCAAACCGCTGCACTTGGATTCTTTTTTATTTCTTCTTTTTAGAGCTGCCCCTGTGGCATGTGGAAGTTCCCAGGCTAGGGGTCGAATTGGAGCTGCAGCTGCTGGCCTACGCCACAGACACAGACACAACCACAGCAACTCGGGATGCAAGCCAAGTCTGTGATCCACACTGCAGCTTGTGGCAATGCTGGATCATGAACCCACTGAGTGAGGCCAGGGATTGAGCCTGCATCATCAGAGAGACAATGTCAGGTCCTTAACTGGTTGAGCCACAAAGGGAACTCCTGCAGTCAGATTCTTAACCCACTGTGACACAGCAGGATTTCCTCTGCTTCTTGAAATAGTTTTCTTTGGGTTTTAGAAAGCCAAATTCTATTTCCTCCTATCTTTCTAACACCTTCTTTTACATCTTTTTTTTTTTTTTTGCTTACTCATCTTCCTCCACCAGCCCTTAAATTTCCTCAATGCTCAGATTTTGAACTTCATCTCACCTTGATTCTGTTCTCTTTCTCTAAGTATCTCATCTCCATGCACAACTTCAAGCTCTACCTATATTCAGAGGCTTGCAAATTTATATGTCCAGCCCAGATCTTTCCTCTAAGCACTAGGCTTGTGTATTTAATTGTTTGCTTGAATTCACTTGGGTGCATTAAAGCCCTTTGAACCTAACATGTCTAAAATGACATTCATGCTCTTTCCCCATGGAACTGATTTTTTTTTTTTTTTGTCTTTTTATGGCCCTACCTGCAGCATATGGAGGTTCCCAGAATAGGGGCTGAATCGAAGCTGTAACCACTGGCCTACACCACAGCCACAGCAATGTCAGATCCGAGCCACATCTGTGACCCGTACCACAGCTCATGGCAATGCTGGATCCTTAACCCACTGAGCAAGGCCAGGGATCGAACCTGCATCCTCATGGATTCTAGTCTGATTTCTTTCCATTGAGCCACAGCGGGAACTCTGAAACTGGTGTTTTCTTTAGTGTTCTTGCTCAGTGGATGTCATCACCATCCACCCAGCTGTACAAGTTAAAAACTCAGGCATCATCTTCAACAGCTCACTCCCGCTTGGCTCTCATATCCATTCTAGCAATGAAGTCCTGTTGATTTTGCCTCACACATAACGGGTCCAAACCACATCCCTTTCTGTCCATCTTCTCCACCTCTCCGGCGGAAGGTACCACCTCTAATCTTTGCCTGGACCACTGCAGCCTCCCCCCTGGACTTCCCAGGTCCATTCTCACCTTTCTCCAAAGTGTTCTTCAAACTGCAGCCAGAACAATCTTTTTTTAAAAACACACGTATAATGTTTCCGTATCCTCCTCTATGCCAAACAAAACAACTCTGGTTCTGCCCATTACTCTTAGGATAAAATCAGAAACACCTAATCTGCTCTCCAAAGCCCCACTCTCCAGGCTCATCTCCTATCCTCTGCCTCTTTTACTCTGCACTCCAGGCACACTAGCCTTCCCCCGGATTCTGTGCTTCTTCCTGCTTACACTTGGTAATTCCTCTTTCTGAACATCCCCTGTGACCCCATCCTTTCCTGTTCTTTCACCTTCTCACACATACCTGCTTACCTCTTACTCATCTTTCAGATCTCAAGCATCTCAGAAAAGCCTCTCCTCCCCTCACTGATCACATCTATGCACTGCACTAAGGACTTCTTCTCCCAAACACTTAACCCAGTTTCCAGTCGATATTTATGTGATTATTCTATTATTATCTATTTCTACTATAAGTAGAAACTAAGTCTTCTATTATTATCTATTTCTACTATAAGTAGAAACTAAGTCTTCTATTATTATCTATTTCTACTATAAGTAGAAACTAAGTCTTCTTTACTCACCATATATTTTCTGTACCAGTATAAGTATTTGGCACATCAAATATTCTCTATATTAACTGAATGAAGAAAAAAATTGATAAGGTTGAAGCAGCTGTGGAGTGAGAGAAGTCCTATGGTGGAACTTGGTGAACACAACATTTTAAAGGGAGAGAAAGGAAAAAAAAAAAAAAAAGCCCAGCTGTTGGGAGGAGACCGAGAAATAATGGTCAGAGAGGTGGCATAAGCCAAGGGAACCAAGAGTTTTGAGAAATCAGAAGTGCCATCAGTGTCCTGGGCCCCAGAAATTGTAGGAACTAAGGAATGCTCTCTTTGCAGTAATAAGATGACTTTTATTGATCTCTTAGGGGAACAAACAGGCAGAACTGGTTTATAGGACAGAATGGGAGGTGAGGACAGGGGAGGTGATATCTCTGTCACCAAATCTGGTGCTGAAGGAAAGGGGAGAGAAAAGACAGTATCCTACTTGGCCTGTCTATGACACTTGGCATTGCTGATGGCTAGTTCTTTCTTCAGAGTGGGGATGGTGGGTTGGTAGAGAGAGAAAGAGAAAGATACTCTGAAGATGAGACCCTTCAGAAAGATAAAGCAATAGCAGTTAATGGAGCAAGTCTCTGGGAGAGATGGAAGGAATGAGTGATCAAGGACTTGGGTGGATGCTGAGTCTAGAGACACTCACTCTGTTGTTAGGAGCATATATGTTATGAATTGTTATCTCTTCTGGGAATATTGACTGTCCTCCTTTATCCATGATAAGTTTCTTTGCTCTGAAGTTTGCTCTTTCTGAAATTAATATAGCTATTCCTGCTCTTTTTTTTTTTTTTTTTTGTCTGCACCTGTGACATATGCAAGTTGCCAGAGGCACAGCAGTGACAGCGCCAGATCCTAAACCTGCTGAGCCACAAGGGAACTTCGATTCCAGCTTTCTTTTAATTAATGTTGGCATGATATATCTTTCTGCATTCCTTTATGTTAACCTGTATGTGTTCTTATATTTAAGATAGGTTTCTTGTAGACAGCATGTCGTTGAGTCTTGTATTTTGATCCACTTTGAAAAATCAGCCTTTTAATTGGTATATTTAGAGCACTGATATTTAAAGGGTTTGCTGATACAGTGAGATTATTATCTAGTATATTTATTACTATTTTCTATTTGTTGCCCATGTTCTTTGTTTCTATTTTTATTTTTCAAACTTTTCTTTATGGCTTTAATTGAGCATTTATAGGATTCAATTTTCTCTCCTTTCTTAGCATATTAATTACACTTACTTTAAAAAAAAATTTTTTTTTGTCTTTTTAGGGCCACACCCATGACATGTGGGGGTTCCCAGGCTAGGGGTTGAATCAGAGCTGTAGCTACCAGCCTAAGCCACAGCCACAGCAATGCCAGATCAGAGCCATATCTGCGACCTACACCACAGGTCACGGCAATGCCAGATCCTTGACCCACTGAGTGAGGCCAGGGATTGAACTAGCAACTCATGGTTCCTAGTCGGATTCACTTCGACTGCGCCATGATGGGAACTCCCTAAATTTTTTTAAAAAGGTGGATACCCTAAAAATTTCAATATACATTTAAACTAATCCAAGTCCATTTTCAAATAAGTATACAGTACAAGGACCTTATAATAACAGAATATACGTAATTCCTCCCTTCCATCCCTTCCTGTCATTCATTTCACTTATACATAAATATACATAATCAAATACATGGTTGCTATTATTTTAAACACATTACCTGTTAGATCAATTAAAAATAAGAAAAACATGTTTATATTTTTACCTTCACTTATTCATTCTCTGATACTCTTCTTTTCTCATTTTTCTTCTCTTTAAAGACTTTCTTTTAGCATTACTTGCAAGGTAGGTCTGCTAGCAACAAATTCCCTCAATTTTTGTTTGTCTCAGAAAAGTATTTCTCCTTCACTTTTTTTTTTTTTTTCTTTTTCCAACTGCCCTGCAACATATGGAGTTCCTGGGCCACGGATCAGATCTGAGCCGCAGTTGTGACCTAAGATGCAGTTGTGGCAACACTGAATCCTTAACCCACTGTGCCAGGCTGGGGATCTAACCTGTGTCCCAGAGCTCCCAAGATGCTGCCAATCTTGCTGCACCACAGTGAGAACTCTTTCTCCTTCACCTTTGAAAGATAATTTCACAGGATACTGAAGTCTGATATTTTTTTTCTTTTAACACTTTTAATAGTTTACTTCATTCTCTTCTTGCTTGTATGATTCCTGAGGAGAAGTAAGATGTTTTCTGCTTTGTTTCTCTGTAGGTAATATGTATTTTTCCTCTTAATATCTTTCATGATTTTTTCTTTATCTTGGATTTTCTGTAGTTTGAATATGATTATGTCTGGGTGTAATTTTCTGTTTGTTTTTGTATTAGCTTGCTTGGTGTTCTCTGAGCTTCTTGGATCTGTGGTTTGGTGTCAGACATTAACTTGGGGAAATTACCATCATTTTTTACTCAAATATTTCTTCTGTTCCTTTCTCTTTTTCTTATCTTTCCAGTATTCCCATTATATGTGTATTACACCTTTGTAATTGCCTCACACTTTTTTAATATTCTGTTTTTTTTCCAGTCTTTTTTCTCTGGACTTTCAGTTTTAGAAATCTCTATTGTTATATCCTCAAGGTCAGAAATATTTTCCTTGAGCCATGTCCAGTCTGCTATTGAGCCCATCAAAGATATTTTTCATTTATATTATAGAGTTTCTTTTATTTTTCATTTTTAATAGCCCCTTGTTGAGTCTTGAGGGCAGATATATGGATTACAGACAAAATACAATAATAGGACAGACTTTTATTTTCTTGTTATAGGGTTTCTGATCTCTAAGATTTCTTTTTGATTCTTAGGATTTCCATCTCTCTGATTACATCAGCCATCTGTTTAGCATGTTGTCCACTTTTTCAGTTTAAGTCCTTAGCATATTAAGCACAGTTTCAAAAAAATTTCCTGTTCTGTTAAGTGTAGCATCTTGTTCTAATGCTTGTTATGTCTCTCCAAACTGTGTTTTTACCTTTAGTATGCCTTGTAATTTTTGGTTGAAAGGTGGATGTGATGTATGAGATAAGATAAAAGGTACTGCAGTAAATAAGCTTTTAGTATTGGTGGTAATGTGTTGGGAGGAGACGCATCCTATAAAACACATACAGTTTTATGATTAAGTCTCAGTTTTTTGGTGAACCTGTGCCCTGGACTGTGAACTTCATCAGACTTTCTCAGGTTTTTTTCCCCCTTAGATGAAACAGAATGACCACAGGGGAGTGGAGTTGTGTATTTCTGTACTTGTAAGTAGGTTAGGTTCTAATAAAACCCTAGTAGGTTAGGTTGTGATAAAACAGTTTCTTCTGCGTTAAGAACCCAACTAGTATCCATGATGAAGGGGGCCTTACTCAGTGGGTTAAGGATCTGGCATGCTGGGGTTTTGGTGTAGGCCAGCAGTTTCAGCTCTGATTCGACCCCTAGCCCGTGAACTTCCATATGCCACAGATGCAGTCCTAAAAAGAAAAAAAAATTTCCTTCTGAAAGCAGGTCTTTTTAAAGAGAATAGAGTGCTCTGGTATCTTTCAAAAAAGAAAAAAAAACGAAACCTTTTTTTTCCTCCCCCTGCTAGAAGCATGAGATTTTTCTCTGAAATTCACTATGAGAATTGGGTGGAGTTCCTGGAGGTAAAACCCACATAAGTGTAGGGCCTCCATGACTGGATGCCTGTGGAGTTTTTATCCTCAGACTTGGCCACACTGAGCCTCAAGCAATTCATCAATTACACTTTAGGTTTTCCTACCCTGGCACTGGTTCTTGTGTATGTTCTTGCTTATGGGTTTCTGCTTTGGTAGGTTGTGATTCTCTGAATCTGCCTGTCTATCTCCAATTCGGGGTGCAGCAATTTGCCCTGTGACCTCACTTCTAAGAGGGGATTTTTCAGTTTGTTTAGCTTTTTCCTTGTTAGGACAGAGACAATTGTTAAGGTCCTACATGCCAGATTGAAAACCATCTGTAAGTGTTTTATTAGCATTCACTTAACTGAAGAAACGGTGGCCTCTGTCAACTACAGAAAGGCACTGATTACTGGAAAGTTCAAACTAAGTTGAGTTAAGGGGAGGGGAGAAAGGGGTTCACATTTATGAAGCATTTGTTTTGTATAAGGTACCTTGCACTTCCTACTTCTCAAAACAGCATGTCTAAGTGGGGTTACACTAAAATCATCTTTTTTGAGAAGAGAAACCCAGGTTCAAAACAGTTAGCAAGAGACAGCAAGTTATTAAAAAGTTATATATGAAGTAGAAGAACGAGAAATCATTTTATGGTTTTCTAAAAACGGACATTTATTGAGCACATGCTATGTGCCAGATTGAATGGCAGGAGAGCAGAATACAGTCTCTCAATGCAAGAGGATATGACAACACAGGGTCTCATGGGTCCCTCAAGAAGGTGAATCAAACATATAATGAGAAGGGCTTAGTCAAAGAGAAGTGTGATCCCGATGGAGCACAAGTAGGGGTTATTTGCCAGAAAGGTAATACGGTTGTGGAAGTTTATATGGAGAGGAAAAAGACTATGCAAAGCACAACCTACTTGGGGGGGGGGGACTGCAAATGGCTTGTGGGCTGGAGCATTCAGTGTGTTTTGGTGATTGACAAGGGATGGGTTTGGCGAGGGGGCTCTAATTTGAAAGTTCTCAGGTATTATGATAA
The DNA here is from genome assembly GCA_004024745.2 of Catagonus wagneri. Lineage (NCBI taxonomy): Eukaryota > Metazoa > Chordata > Mammalia > Artiodactyla > Tayassuidae > Catagonus > Catagonus wagneri. The sequence goes on from PVHT020000065.1 coordinate 7,585,294, forward strand.
GAGCTTCTGATTTAATGTAGACATCAATGAGAAGCCAGAAAGAGTTTTAAGCAGTGGAATGCAATAACCAGCTTTGCTTTTCAGCAAGATGGTTTTGATTTGTGAGGAGCCTGGGGAAGGGAGACAGGTTAGGAGACTGTCTCAGTGGTCCTTAGGACAAAGGAGAGGGTGTAAACCAGGGCAGTGGCAGCCGAAATGGAGAGGAATGGAGCGATGCCTGCAATGGAGAACTGACCAGCTGACCAGCTTCTCCATGAAACTGAAACAGGGAGGGAGAGAAGGTAAGGAGGCTAAAAAGACGCCCTTATCTCTGGATTGGGCAGCTGGAAGGAGGCTGGCTTCATTCACAGGAATAGGGGAAACAGAAGGAAGAACAGATTTTGTGGGGGAAGATGGTGAGTTCAGTTTTGGATGTGCTGCGTTTGAGATGCACATGGGAAATCCAACCAGTGCTGTTTAGCAGGCAGACACAGGTATTGAGAGCTCACCGGGGGGCTCTGAGTGGAGCTGAAATCATGGCTGTGCTCAAGCTTCTCAAAGTGATGAATCCATATATGTATGTGTAACCCTGTCACCACGCTGTACAGCTGGGTATATGGAAAAAAAAAATCAATGAACGTAATTCGCCCTATTGACAAACTAAAGATTAAAAAAAACACATGATAATCTCAATTGATGAAGAAAACTCGTAACAGAAGTCAACATCTATTCATGATAAAATATCTTAATAAACTAGGAACAGAAGGAAACTTCCCTTTAAAAAAAAAAAAAAAAAAAAGGAGAAGGCATGCAGTGAGGCGCAAAGGGACCCTGCCTAGGATGCTGAGTGGCACCCACACTAAAGTAACCGACTAACAAAGGAGCTCAGCAAGGACACCAAGAATGAGTGAACCAGGAAGCAGCAGGAGTGCACTTCAGAGAGCACATGCACGGGCAAGAACTTCATGGCTTCACACCACTCACTAAACCCATCTCTCCCTTCCTGGACACATAAGCAAGCTTCATTTTCCAGCCTCTTTGCATGTCGTGACTGGGATGTCAAGTGACTGTGGGAGGAGGAAACGTGAGATTAAGAGCAGGTCCCCCTTCCCCAGGCTTTTCTCCTTTCCATTCCATGATCCCTCTGGGCGTCCCATGTCAAAGGAGGAAAGTGCTCCGTCTTCAAGTTTTATTTGTTACTACAGCAAAGCCTCGTCTGTCTTTCCCGATCCTGGCTCTGCAGTCAGATGGCTGTGCTTGAATTCTTGCCAGCTGTGTGGCTTTGAATAAACAGCTTAATTTCTCTGTGCCTCGGTTTCCTCATCAGTAAAATTGGGATAATGATACCAGTCTCATGTAATTGTCACAGCATAAAGTGAGGTAATAAACGTGAAGCACTCAGAACGGAATTAAATACTATAGAAGTGTCAGAAACTAATGGAGACCAGGGTGTCAGGAAGTGGGGATGGTTTATAGCCACGGTCAGCAAACCACAGCCTGAAGGTCAAATCCACTCTGCTGCCTGTTCGTGGACAGCCTCTCAGTTAAGAATGGGTTTAACATTTTGAAATAGTTGAAATAAACCACATGCACGGATGTGGAACACAAATTTTGGTGTCCATAAATTAAGGTTTTCTGGAACACAGCCATATTCTTGTTTAAGTACAGTTGTGGCTGCTTTTGCATTGCAAAGGCAGAGTTTGAATAGTTGCAACCAAGTCCTCATTATCGCTTATGAGGCCTAAAATATTTGCTGCCTGGCCCTTCACAGCAAAAGTGCGGTGAATCAGGCAGCAAAAATCAAGAAAGATAAACTAAAAAGTGTTAACTGGAATTTGTGATAGACTACAAGTGACCTCGATAATGGCTTTATTACTGACGCTACAGCTTGTTAGCTGTGTGGTCTTGGGGGGTCATTTAACTTCTATGAGCTTCACTTTTCTCAGCTGTAAATTGGGGATAAACAGAGCTACCTTATGAGTTATTAATATTAAAGATTAAAAAGAATGCATATAAGCCATAAAACACAGTGTCCGGTTTATAGTAGGTACTCAATAACTGCAAGGGCTTGCTTCATTCAATCTGCTGCCACTTAATTGTTTTTTTTAAATCAATGAATTTTATTACATTTATAGTTGTACAATGATCATCACAATCCAATTTTATTGTATTTCTATCCCAAACCCCCAGCCCATTGCCCCAACCCCCAACCTGTCTCCTTTGGAAACCATAAGTTTTTCAAAGTCTGTGAGTCAGTATCTGTTCTGCAAAGAAGTTCATCATGTCCTTTTTTTAGATTCCACATGTAAGTGATAGCATATGATGTTGATGTCTCACTGTCTAAGTTCACTTAGCATGATAATTTCTAGGTCCACCCATGTTGCTGCAAATGCCATTATTTCTTTCCTTTTAATAGCTGCCCCTTAATTGTTGTTCCTTTATTAGGTAACGCCATTTCACTTTAAATATTTTATTTTTGTCTTCTGTGTTCTTGATGTTTTACATTATGTGCCAAGTTTCTGCTCAGATCTTGCCTTTTTAATGAGGTCTTGCCTTGTTAATATTGACTATCCTATTTAATATTGTCTTTTATTTTTTTTTGGTCTTTTCTAGCGCCGTCACTGCGGCACATAGAGGTTCCCAGGCTAGGGGTCCAATCGGAGCTGTAGCTGCTGGCTGACGCCACAGCCACAGCAACACGGGATCCAAGCCACGTCTGTGACCTACACCACAGCTCACAGCAATGCCGGATCCTTAACCCACTGAGCGATGCCAGGGATTGAACCTGCAACCTCATGGCTCCTAGTCAGATTCATTAACCACTGAGCCACAAAGGGAACTCCGCTATTTAATATTGTAATCTGTCCCCCATCCCAGCTTTCCTAACTCTCCTACCCTGTTCTACTTCTTTCTTCACAGCACTTAGCAGTCTAGAGAATTTACTAGGTTATTAACTTACTAACACGTTAGTTTATTGCTTACCCTCTGTTCCCCCCACATGGATAGAAACTCCTTGTCTGTGTTATTCAAGTAGATATTCCAAGTGCCTAAATGGTACCTGGTGCATAGTAGGTTTTCTATTAATATTTGTTGAATAGAATGACTAAGTGAAAAAAGAATGGGTGAGGATTTTTTTTTTCTTTCTCCTTCAATCTGGGAACTTGTCGTTTCTCATCTCTCTGTAAAATTCTTCACCATTTGTTAAAAGGCAGCTCTGCTCCCTCCCCTCCATTTTCTCCTCCTGGAACTCCTTTTCCAATATGTTGACTCAGTTGTTCCATCCTCAGTGGCTCCTAAGTTCTTTCTCTGACAATGACTTAGCTCTCTGTTCTCTTCTAAGGTGCTTTCCTCAGTTCTGTCACTGCCTCTTTTGAGCCAAGTCCAGTCCACTCCTCAACCAACAGAAGGAAAACACTGAATTTTGATTGCCATGACAATATTTCTGGTGCCTAGAATTTCTATTTCTTCCTTCCTTTCCCTCTCCACCTCTACCCTTCCATCCTTTCCTGTACTTGTTTAATGTTTCTAATCTTCCTTTTATCTGTTTTGATATTTTAAATATTCCCAGATTAAGATTTCTTGCAGACTTTTCTGTTATCTCTAGTCCTTGAGGTTCGAATCCTTCCATTTGCTCTAAAGCTGGAGTTCTTGTCATGGTTTGTTTCTTTGTGTGGTCTGTAATTTCAGATGGCAAGCTTATCTTTCATACTGGTTATCTGGCATTTGCCTCTGCTGGAGTCTTAAGAGTCAGCAACTGTAAAGGCTCTAGAAATGCACCACTGAATGGCTCGTCTTTGGACGCGAGGATTGGTGGGGGGGTGGCGTACTGTGAGTGTCCTAGTTCACTTCCCTACTGTGAAACTACTTCTGTAACTGTAGGCAACCTGGAGTCTTAATTCTCTTACCTATTAAATAAAGATAATTCCCATTTCCTAGAGATGTTGTGAGGAATTAGTGAGATAATTGAGTTAAGGAACTTTGATTATCACAATGTTTAGTCTGTATGAAGCGCTTAATAAATGCTAAAATATATTTTAAATCCTTGTTAATATTTTCTCTTTGCTTTGCGATATAAGAGAAAAAACTTAATGTTTGTGAAAAAAGCTCCTGAATATGTAGATGAAACCAAGAGACAGCCATTACACTGGTCAGATCTATCCCCTTTATTTGTGACATGCAGTAGTTTAAAGTGGGGAAAAGTCCAGAAGAACATGCTCGTTTGGCTTTCAGCCACTGCAGGGCAGCCCTGAGAGGTGGAAGGAAGGTTCCGACATCATGCTTTTTAAAAAATAAGGCCTAATTACAGAGTGCAATCATTTGCCAGCTATTTGGGATCATTAAAATAGAGCAGCAGGAAGAGTTCTGCTGAGGAAAAAAATGACCCAGATAAATTTCTTCGGTTTTATTCAAATAGAAAATACACTTAACTTTTTGGCTGTGCTGTCCTTGGTTACCAGTTCCTTTCTAAGGTTAGAAAGAGGATAAAGCAGAGCCCTGAACCTGTAACCAGTGCTTAGTAAATACTGTTGGTTTATTATTGGGAAGGGATAGAGACACAGGCAAATTCTTAGACAAGAGAACCTCGGGTACCCTCATTTTCATCTCATGTCAACTTTAGACACAAATCTTTCTTTAATTAATTGTCACTCTGAATGTTTGGATGAGGGAAAGCTAAAGGGCTAAAGTTAGTCAATAAAAGCCTTATGATTTATCATGGAATAAGCGATTAGTTAACTGTAAACATTTCACAGAACGATTTATCATTCTAATTTTCATGAAACACTTACAACGACTAAAATTAAGAAGACTTAAACTGAGAAAAAATTTTTAGATTTTAATTACCTGGTCTTCATAATCAGATCCTGTGTCAATGATCTCTCCACTGTCCAACATTATCGAAGGGTCAAGGTCACTGGAACCTAAGGTTAGGAAAACAAAGATGACCTGATGGAGGCCGTCTGTGTACATTTCTTCCTTCCTTCCTTCCTTCCTTCCTTCCTTCCAAAGAAAAAATTTTAAAGTATGCTAAAGATCTTGGAAATGAAGAGACTTGACCCTTCCAGCCATTCTGGAAAAGCAACTAACTGGAGCTGCTGAGTACAGTTGCATAGATGGATACAGCTCAATTCTTGGTGATGCCCTTGACAACTCTAGTGTTAATGAGGTGCTTGCAGAATGGAACTGGGAAGACTATACACCACATGCTATAAACAGAGTGAGACTAGAGGGGTGATATGGAAACTTTAATTTTATATATAATTTTTTTTTTTTTTTTGGCATGCGGAAGTTCCTGGTTCAGGGATCGAACCTGAGCCATAGCAGTGGCCAACCCAGATCCTTAACCCACTGAGCCACCAGGGAACTCCAATTTTTTACGTAGAAGGGTTATTCATATGTAATTTTTCTACCTTTGTGCTTTAGGTATTTTCAAATAAAAGTTTTATAAGTTGTATTTTAAGGCCAAACTACTTGATGTCTCAGAGCCCAGTTTGAAGATCAGTTTGCACTTATGTGCTATGAGGCAGTAAAGATGTCATAAGTAAAATGAATATTTTTCCATTATAAGATCATGGACATTTTAGAATTTAGTATTTCATAGAATCCCATTCCTGCACTTTAGAAAAGAGGAAAATGAGCTTTGGAGAAGTTAAATAACTTGGCCAAGGTCATGCAGAAAGCAAGTGAGATCAAAGAGAGAAATCACAGTTCCCACTTCTACCACAGCCTGCTGACTCCAGGTTCTAAGCAGGTGCTGAGCAAATGGCTTTATAAACAGGACGTTTCATTGCGGTGCTCTAGAGGAGAGGACCTGGAGGAGCATGCCGTCTCTTTTACCTTCTGAGAAAATAGGAACAGTGATTGGCTGATGATGAGGTGGGTCACTGGGTAGCTTCGGAAATGGAAGAATAGAAAGTGCAATAAAGGAGTGCCACTCCAGCTTGTGACAATCAAGGTGGCTGCTACTGACAGCAGCATTAAAGGCAATGCCAATTTTTTTCTTTTTTGACTGCACCCACAGTATATGGAAGTTCCCGGGCCAGGGACTGAATCTGAGCCACATGGGATCCTTTAACCCACTGTGCTGGGGTGGGGGTGGGGGATTTAACCCACACCTCTGCAGTGACCTGGGCCACTGCAGTTGGATTCTTTTCTTTTCTTTTTTCCTTTTTTTTGTCTTTTTGCTTTATCTAAGGCCATACCCGCGGCATATGGAGGTTCCCAGGCTAGGGGTGTAACAGGAGCTGTAGCTGCCCGTCTTCGCCATAGCCACAGCAACGCGAGATCCAAGCCACGTCTGCAACCCACACCACAGCTCACGGCAACGCCAGATCCTTAACCCACTAAGCAAGGCTAGGGATCAAACCCGCAACGTCAAGGTTTTTAGTCGGATTTGTTAACCACTGAGCCATGATGGGAACTCCTGCAGTTGGATTCTTAACCTACTATGTCACAGCAGGAATTCCAAGTAATACTAATTTTAATTAGCTTTCATTACTTATACCACATGGATATTATCCACCGCTGACTAGTGGATATGGAGACAGGTACTCAAATGACACCCTCCCCTTAGAATTTAGAGTGATTCATGTGGCGTGAATAATGTGATCCGAGCACAAAGACTCATTTAAACATATAGTGTTTCAGTTCCCAAGTCCTACTTATTTAATTAGAAACTGTTCTTTTGGTTGTTTTAATCAAGTACAACATGAAGGGCTCTTAAACCACCAAGGAACAGAGATATTACATATTAATATTTGAAAATGGAACAAGATTATTAGAAAACTGTCTTCGGTGATGGCAGGATGAAGAGGCCTTTGTTTAAAAAGCTTATAAGGAAGAAGAGATTGGCTTTCCTAATTAAACGCTTTTAACAGAAGTTTTACTGTATCATTAAGGGATGGAATTTCTTGACATGTTGTTGCTCTTGGCAACGGTACTAATAGATCACAGAAGGCAACAGACAAAGGATATCATTATCCAGCTCAGATAATGCTTGAATAGCTTTCATTTTCGTTTAGTATTGGTTGCTTGGTTTGCTGAAAATGGGACCTTTAATAACCTAAGGCTTAACATACAAAATCAGGAGATAAGTATAGCCATATGTACACATTTTTGCCATCTTTCATTGGACAATTTGATACATAAAACAACTGCAATGATCTTGTAACTCAAAAAAGACAGCAAAATTAGGACATTTTGAAAAAGTGATAGTATGGCTTTCATTTCCCCCTATTCTGAATGTCTTGATTTCTTTTCAGGTTTAAAAATACACTTTCTCTAGATAACAGAGAGGAGAGAGCAGAGAGAGAACCCTACAGGGGGCGCTTGGTGTCACAACTTTTAGATACAGAACAGTCTGGAAATACTCTTTTTGGGTTGCCTCCTTCAGTCTAAGTGGGAAGATGACAAATTGGCTCCAGAGGTACAGGAAGGCTAACCATACCGCTTTGTGGAACACTGGTAAAGACTTTTTCCCTCCCAGTGGATCGTCAATCTGAAGTTCTAGGAAGGCCCTCTTCCCACTCTGAGTACCAAATAAAGGGACCCTCCTGCCAGGTGCAACTTCCTGGGAGGTGAAGGGCGTTTGGAGATAAAGCTCCTCTGACACTTCTGTCCCCTCCGAGGAATGCGGTCTCTCCCCTCTCCTGTCTCTTATTAAACTGGAAGCAGCTGTAGGTGTGGTTTTATCTCATTTCTGAGTCTAAGAGCAAAACTCAGAAACGGTGTATTCACTACCTCTCTGCTGAATGACTGAGAAATGGATAAAATGGCGCTTACACTGCGCTTTTGTGGATCTTGATCTTATTTATTCACTCTACATTCAAGCCCTCCTAAGTGCCTTGGTCGTTAGGCATGCACGGAAAAATCCAGCTCTAGTTCCAATGGTGTGGTGTTAAGCAGCGGTTTGCGGTAGAACTCCTTTGAAGAAGAGCCCTGTATTTCTTTAGAAAAATATCCTGTGTATTTGGGACTAGAAGAGAGCTCCTCAAGGGGCCTGGGTGCTAGGGACTGTTTGGGGTGAAAAGCGAAGGGGGATTATTTTTAGTTGCTCTGAGACAGGGGTGGGGAAGGGAGGAAGAGGGGAAAAGGGGGTAAAAGTCGACCTAGGAAAATGGGGAAACGCTGTGCTGCCTGATATGTGGTCTCTCCCTGCGCCCCTCAAATCCTCAGCAGAGATGCTAACTTACATTTAGCCTTTTCAATGGGACAGGTGCACGCCTCACGCATATAAGCCACTTACTCTTTATAACAGTCCATTGAGGGAGAACTAACATTATCCTTTCTTTGAGTCGGGGAAACTATAAAAGAGTTTCCAGAGAGGACCAGAGAGATTGGATGATGCAGGCAGGTGGTTCTGCTTGAAGCATTACTGGAGGGCTCCAGGGAGGAGGAGATACCACAGACAGGGCTTGAAGGGGGCAGAGGTTCAGGGCATGGTATTCTACAGCATGGAGGCAAGCAAATGCACATTCTGCTCTGGAGCCGAAGAAAATTCGGTGTGGCTCTGAGTCGACACACTCAGGAAAGTAGCCCGGCTGAGGTGACCTGCTGGAAGAGGAAGGGCTTACGTCCAGCTAGCCTGAGGTTCAGACTGGCTTTCAAACAAACACGCATACTCTCTGTTCTCATGAATTCTCACACTCTAGTAAAAGAAATAGATTTTTTGCAGACAATCATCTAATTATATAGTCACAGTTGTGATGATGAATGCCCAGGCAGTGCCTGCTCCAGTTTGGGAGGGGGTCTGAGAACGTCTTGAGGAAATCACATCTCAACTGAGATGCAAAGCAGGGTCCCGCCAGGGGTAAGATGGGATGAGCAGCTAGAGAGGAGAAGGATGCAGAGGGAGACAGGCGGTTCCAAGCAACCCGTGCAAATGGCCAGAGGCAGGCAGGTACTGGAGGCATTCAAGGAGCTGGAGGAAGCTGGTGTGGGGGAGGGGGTGGTGAAGCCATGGAAGGAACAGGGACACTGCAGGAAAGCTAAGGGTATTTTTGTCACGGTAAGAACACTGGTGCTCACCCTGCAAGAAAGTCATAGAAGGTTTTGCTTTATTTATTTATTTTTGTTGTTGGGAGACAGGGTGATCAGAGCCGCATTGTCGGAGGATCCCCATGGTGGCAACAGGATTTCCTGACAGATTGGAGGGGCCAGGGATGAGGAAGAAGGCCAGTAAGGAATGACTAGCTTTTCATGAGTGCAGCAGGGGCAGAGAAGGAGGCCTGGACTCACAAGGGGTCCCTGAGGAATGAGGACCCATGAGGAGTGTGGGCTGTGAGGGCAGGGATGCTTTCACCTGGGTTTCTCTCTCTCTCGCTCTCTCTTTTCTTTTTGTGGCATATGGAGTTGAATCGGAGCTATAGCTGCTGGCCTATGCCACAGCCACAGCAACACTGGATCCCAGCCACATCTGTGACCTATGCCTCAGCTTGCAGCAACTCCAGATCCTTAACCCACTGAGTGAGGCTGTATCCTCACAGACACTATGCTTGTTAACTCACTGAGCCACAATAGGAACTGGCTCTCTTACAAGAGAAAAACTGTGTGATATCCTTTATGTGTGGAACCTAAAAATGTCAAATACAAGGGGCAGAGAACAGATAGGTATTTACCATGGGTGCGCAGGTGGGAGAGGTGGCAAGATGTTGGCCAAAGGGCACAAAGTTGCAGTTATGTAGGAAAAAAGAGTCCAGAGATCCAATGTGCAACAAGGTGACAGCAGTTAATAGAATGTATTGAATACTGGAAATTTGCTAAGAGACTATACTTCAGGTGCTCATTCATCACACACAGAAGAATGGTGAAAAGGTGTGTTAGTGGGATTGCAGTAATCATTTCACTAACCGAGTCGCTGGGTGGTAGATCTTAAATGTATCCAATTCTCCTTTAAAAAACTGAAAAGCATACAGGAGCCGGGGGCAGGGGGACAGCTGAGATGCTGCAAAGAGAGGATTCAGAGAGAAGGGAAGAGCAAAGGGACAAAACTTGGGGGTTGCTGAGTCACAGAGCAGAGGCCATGGACATGGCTTGTTGAGCTCAGCCAGCCACTCACAGTTACAAGCCAAGCGATTTCACCTAACATGCAGGTTTCTGTTTTCTCTGCAAAGAGAGGAGGATCCAGCAACACGGGCCCATTCCTGATGGCAGCAGTAGCCTGGGGCTGTGTGACTGCCTCCTTTAAGGCTGGAGCAGAACCCAGTTTTCTGGGCTCTTGGAAATGAAAGGGAGTGGCTGGTGGTAGGAGGTTGTGGCTGTGAGCACAGACCCCTCTGATCGGAAGCTCGGAGTTGTAGAGAGGAAGGAATAGATCCTTGGAAACCTCTACTAAGGGCAGTTGGAGAGGATGAGGACACAATTTACAGACTAGCACAGAAGCTACATCGCTATGAGACGAGGCCACCTTGAGAGCTATCAAGTGCTGGGGGTTCTAAAGAAGAGGCGGCTGAAATCAGCTCCTCTGCTCCACTGTATTGGCAAACTGAGGGTATCCAGCAGATAGATAATTGTTCTTAGAGGCCTAAATGAATGGCGTAAAAAAGCACAGGTGTCAGAGCCTTTTCAGAGCAGCAGTTCTCTTGTCTACGTGTCTTACATGCTTCTCAATATTCCATCTTCCCCTGCAGTACAACACCTACATGTAAATATCACTGAAAATTAGGCTGGTGAGTTTACATTGGTTATTTGCACTCTGTGGATCTGCTCAGAAAGACTACTGCTTTGCCTTTCTTTTTATTCTGTCTTTAAAGCTACTCTTGGGGGTTTCAAATATGGCTTCACATTTTAGGTGTGTAGCCTTTTTCTTTATAGCCCAGAACTTTTGGTCTTTATTCACTGAGGCCATAACTGAGAAGAAAGATCAGGACTGGGGCAAAGGTTTGAGAGTCATCCACATGGAACTGATGGTTGAAACCATGAGAGACAATGAGTTGACCAGAGAATGATCTTGAAAAGAAAATGAGAGAAGGGTCAAGGACAGAGCTGTGAGTACTGCCTCCTTAAGGGGGTAGGATGATCCTGCACGACTGCGCAACGTCAAACTTCTAGACACGGGAAGAGAAGGGACAGAGCCACAACAGGGACGAAGGGTCAGGACGGGAACAGCGATCCGATCAGAAGCAACTAGGGGCTTTTTCCAGGTGGCGCAGGAGAGTCATGCATGAGTTAGGGAGTCCTGGAGAAACTGTAACTGTTAACTGTTGCACAAAGTATGGATTAGTTTAATTTTTTTAAATTATGGTAACACAGATCCGAAGCTACACTGTGATGACCTGCTAATTTGCATGTGCAAAGACTGCAAGAAAGGCAGTAACCATGAGAGCCAGGTGTATGGTTCTTTTCTATTTTCTTTTGTACCTTTATTTTTTAAGCCAGAAGGTATAAAGCTCTGAGGACAGAGTCATCCTTCAAACCTTGCAAAAGTCTGTTGAGCTCCAGCATCACTACAAAGTCCCAGACACTTGGCAGGGGATCAGGGTGTACTGTAGCCTGGAGGACACAGTGACTTACCTGCTGCAGACTCTTTGTTGGGAAATAACTTGCTGTCAACTGCCATGCTGATGTCATAGAACACCTCATCCTCGTCTCGGTCGGCATCAAACTGGGGGAAATCAGGTCAGACAAGTTGGGAACATGAGAATCGATAAATTAATTCATTTCAAAATATAATGAGCCTGCATTACACAACTGTATCTCTACTGAAGCAGGACAACAGGAATTTTATATGTGCATATATACCACATCTTTTTACTCCACTCATCTGCTGATTGACATTTAGGTTGTCATTTGCAGCAACATGGACAGAACTAGAGACTCATACTAAATGAAGTAAGTCAAAAAGAGAAAACAAATACCATGTGATATCACTTATATCTGGAATCTAGTATATGGCACAAATGAACCTTTCCATGGAAAAGAAACTCATGGACTTGGAAAACAAACTTGTGGTTGCCGAGGGGGAGGGAGTGGGTAGATGGGGAGTCTGAGGTTAATAGATGCAAACTATTGCATTTGGAGTGGATAAGTGATGAGATCCTGCTGCACACAGCACAGGGAACTATATCTATCTGGTCACTATAACGGAAAAAAACAAAAATCATAAAATAAAAAATATAATAACTTTTAATATCCTTCTAACATTGTGTCAGTTCTGAGTTGGTTTTGACTGATTTCCCTCCATTATTATGGAGCAGATTTTCCCGTTTCTTTGCATGCCTGCTAATTTTTTCGTGGGTACCAGGCATTGACAATTTGACCATGCTGGGTGTTAGCTGTATCTGTATCACTATAAATATTCTCGAGCTTTGCTTGGGAATGTAATTCAGTTACTTGGAAACCTCTTAATCCTTCCATGTCTTTTTAAGATGATTGGACTGGACCAGAGAAGTGCTTAGTTTAGGGTTAATTATTCCCTACAGTTGCAGCAAAAACTCTTTTAAGTACTCTACTCTGTGTCTTGTGAATGAAGGGATTTTTCTAGACTGGCTGGTAGAAACAAGCACTCTTCCAAGCCTGGTGTGAGCCCGCCACTGTTCCTACTGATCCTTTCGGATGGTTTTCCCCTCAACTTTGGGCAGTTTCCTCACATGCATGCCCTGATGAGTACTCTGGTGAATACTGGAGGGGAACTCTCTGCAGACCCCAGAGTTCTCTCTGTGCATCTCTTGCACCCCGAGTACTCTGTCCTCTGAACTGCAGCCGCCTTGGTCTCCTGGGCTCTCAGCTCCATCTGCTCAACTTGTAGAGTCCACCAGTCTCCTCAAGGTCCCTTCTCCCTGCAGTGTAGCCAGGAGATTCTCCAGCAGTAAGCTGGACCATCACAGGCTCACCAGATTCGTTTCCCTTCTCTCAAGGCATGTCTTAAAACTGTTTTCTTCAACATATATTTTTCTGTTTGTTTCACACGGGAAGGAAAAATCCAGTCTTTTTAATTCCCTCTTGGCTTTTAATCTTAATTATGATCTTGAAGATATTTAAGAAGATTTATGGGATTTATTCCTTTATATGTTCCTACTGAAGGGTTTCATTATTTTTAGTGAGGGACATTCAGAAGCCTGAATTAGAAAGCTATTTCCTCAGCTCCTCTTACATGGTTAAAGCATATCCACATGGTGCTTTACAGTGCTTTCACTATGACACATCAGCCCATGGAAAGGTCAGGCAGATCGTCTTGTTTCTTTCTATTTCACAGGTGAGGAAATATCTAGTCAGAGATATTATGACTTTCTCAAGTCAAATTGCTAAGAAGCAGGAGAACTAGGATTTGAGCTTAGGATGACTGACACTTTCCATCCTACCAGCCTCCCTATGATCATCAGAGTCAGAGAGAGCCCTGCTGCTCAAATAAGGGTTAACACAGCCATGTTACCTAAAAGCAAGGGGAGGGAAGCAGGTGCTGGTTAGGGCTGATACAGGCACAATTAGTGCCACCTTAATGCAAGGCTTCCCAAACACATAGACCAAGACTGGTGTTTTCTCTTTCAAAATATCTGCCAGATATCATCACAAAGGGGTAAGATTTACTAAGAGGGGCTTCATTTTTTTTTTTCTCAGAGTTTTGAAGAATGGGTGGCCTTTGATTGGTTCTGTGCTTTGAACAGGTGCACATGCGTGCTTAGACACACACACACACAGACACATACACACACCTTTTTTTTTTTTTTAAACTCGGGGGTTGCAGAATAAGGAATACAGGAGACAGATTTCCTAGGAGATATTCTATCCTCTAACTGATTTGAACAAGGATATGTTTAGTTTTGGCACAGACTAAAGTACCAGCTTGCTCAACCCAAAAGGCAAAATGCAAAAAGTAAAACATCATTCACGAACACATTCAACAAATATCTGCTGAGTGTCTACTATGCCCTAGGTAGACTCTTCAATGGACTGCTCCTAAGCATCTGGATGATGAACACAGATCACAAGGAAGGATCATAGAATCAAATGGAAAACAAGGTTTTAAATGGCAACAAATATGTATTTATCAATAATTACCTTAAATGTCAGTGGACTGAATGCTCCAATCAAAAGACACAGAGTGGCAGACTGGATAAATAAACAAAAGCCTACAATATGCTCCTACAAGAAACTCACCTTAGAGCAGAGGACACATATCCGTTGAAAGTGAGGGGATGGAAAAAGATATCATGTGAATAAAAATGATAGGAAAGCAGGATTCACATTACTCACATCAGACAAAAAAGACTTTAAAAGGAAGGCCATAAAGAAAAACAAAGAATACTATTTAATGATAAAAGGATCAATTCAAGAAGAGGATATCACATTTGTCAGTATATGTATGCCCCTAATATAGGAGCAGCAAAATATATACAAAAAATACTAACAGACATAAAAGGAGAAATTGATGGGAATACAATCATAGTAGGAGATTTTAAAACCCACTCACATCAATGAACAGATCCTCTAGAAAGAAAATCAATAAGGCAACAGAGATCCTAAATGACACAGAACAGTTAGACTTAGTTTAGTTTTTCAGGACATTGCATCCAAAAAACCCAGAATATATATTATTTTCAAATGAACATGAAACATTCTCAAGGACTGACCACACACTTGGGCAGAAAACTAATCTTAACAAATTTAAGCATATAGAAATTATTTCAGTCATCAACATTTAACTCATTATTTGCTTTTGCAAAGTCATACACATGAATGGTCCTCAACCACGAATGATTTTGTTCACCCCTTCCACCCCTACCCAAACATTTGGCAATGTTAGTAGATATTTTTGGCTGTCACAACTGGCACAGGAAGGCTACTGGCCAAGGATGCTTCTAAATATCTTATAGTGCACAGTACAGCCCCTTCACAGCAAAGACTTACCCAGTCAAAAATGTCAATAGTGCTAAAGTTGAGAAACTTTCATCTACACCAAAGCATTCTCAGTTTTCTAGTTTCTAAACAGTGTTTTGAAACTCAAGTAGCAATGATTTTCCCTCCTTCCTTCCTTCTATCCTCCTTCCCTCCCTTTCTCTCCCTCCTTCTCTCTCTCTGATTTTGAGCCACAAGAGCCCATACTGTAAACTTCAAAATACAAAGGACAGCAAAAGTGATAATATTGCAGGGGTAGAACAGATGAAGAGTGTGGAAGGTTCTAGCAATGGCAGTTCATTTACATCTCATGGCTCAAAAACAAGCTTCAGGGGCAGATGTAATTGTAAGCACTAGACCAGTTGATGTCTGAGGTTGTTCCCAGCTCTGAAATTCTGATTAGATGGACACTTTATCTTTTCAGTGATTGTTATTTACTGCCTAGCAATCAAAACAAAACTCTTTTCTTCTCCCAAGGGAAGGAACTCACAGAGGACATGGTCTGCATGATTTGTTTTATGTCATTTAACATAAGAGGGCTGGGGAGGTCAATTGGAAATTTCAAAATGAGATGCTTATCAAATTCCCTAGTTCACTCACAACACATGTTTTAATTTGAATAACAAATGTTGCAACAACTTTCAGAACCATACAAAATATATCTAGATTAGGAAAGGAAATTACAGTAGATTGAGCAGAATTAAGCCCCAACTGAGGAGAAAGCAACAATGATGGTTTGCAATTTTAATGGCAGAAATGAGTTCCTATTTTTGTTTCCTTTTGGCTCTGATTATCAGGCGCCAACAGGCTGCCCAGATAGATCTTCATAGAGACAAGGTTTCTGTATTCTCTAACTAGGAATGTTAGGCCTATAAAACATCCTAAACGGATTCAAAAGGGAGGATAACAGTTCAAATTTTCTAGATTCCAACTTTCGTTAAACTTAGATCTATCCATTATTTTTTCTCTGCTTCAACATTTAAGAAGAAAATAAATTGGTTCTGTTATTAGTATTGCCTCAGTTTTATATATCCCATAAGTATCATTCTCTTAGCATCAAACCAGATTCCTGAAAGTTTTACTTCTCCCTGGTTTCTTGCAAGGGATTTCAATTAAGCACGCTCTCTACCAACAGTTTACGTCATTTGCTACTGGAGATCCCTCAACATGCAGAACACTGGTCCTTCAAATCTTTTCTTTTATATGTCCAGAGACTTCCTTCTGAAGAATTTACTGGCTGATAGTCTCCTCATACAGACTTTGTATTTCTCTAACAAAAACTGAAGTTTGCATTAAAATACAAATCATTTAAAAACTTGGAGTTCCCATTGTGGCACAGCAGAAACAAATCTGACTAGGAACCATGAGGTTTTGGGTTCAACCCCTGGCTTCACTCAGTGGGTTAAGGATCTGGCATTGCCATGAGCTGTGGTATAGGTTGCAGATGACGTGGCTCAGATCCTGCATTGCTGTGGCTGTGGTGTAGGCTGGCAACTGTAGCTCTGATTACACCCCTAGTCTGGGAACTTCCATATGCCTCGGGAATAGCCCTAAAAAGCAAAAATAAACAAACAAAAAACAAAAACAAAAACAAAAAAACCTTGTGGTAACTGGAGGCAGGATCAAGGTGGTGGATGAGTAAGATGAGGTGCTCACCTTCTCCCATAAACACATCAAAAAACCCATCTATGTATGGAACGATTAGCACAGAACATCTACTGAACACTGGCAGAAGACCTTAAACCTCCAAAAAGGTCAAGAAGTCCTTCACATAACTAGGCAGAACAAAAGGAAAAAAGAGAGATGATAGAGATAGAGATAGAGACAGAGAGAGAGAGAGAGAGAGAGAGAGAGAGAGGAATCAGGATGGGACTAGCCCTCCTGAGAGATAACTGTGAAAGAGGAAAGGAAGCCATACCCTGGGAAGCCACCTAACTGATGGGGAGATCAGCTGAGATGCAGAGACCTCAAAGCCTCAGAGAAAAGTGCAGCAGCTGGACTGAGGAGGGCAAGGCAGAGAGAGAGCTGCATAGACCATTGGTACTACCTCCTGGGACACCACAGGCTAAGATGCTCAGAAGTGGGGCGGGCACTGAGACTCAGGCTGCAGATCAGTTTCAGGGAGAGGACTAGGGTTGGCTGTGTGGACACAGCCTAAGGGACTAGGGAGTGGTGCGCTAAGGGCTTGGGAGTGGACTGCCACAGCCAAGGGAACCGGGGAGGAGGTCTGGGGCCTGCAGGAGAAGCAAGGAACCACTGTTGGGGAGGACAAGAAAAGGAGGGGTGGACCACCATACAAATGTTTTTCTCTACACATTCACAGACCCTCAGAGGGCAGGGCCCTTCACCACTAGGACCCATCACCGCTAGGGAGTCTATGAATAGGCACCATCTGCAGCCCCAGTCACCTCAGAGGTCGGCACAGAGGAAGGGACACTGCAAACCCAGCACCACTTGTTGCTCTCGCTCTTCTGGAAACGGAGGTGGACACACTCTGCCGTTGCCACTGCCAAATGCTCTGAGTGCCACCTACACCTGCCTGAGGGTCACTGCCACTTACCAGGGACCTGCAACTAGGAGTAGCCTGTGCCAACTACCCATGCGTTGCCAATCTCAAGGGCCCAGCAACCAGGCACTGGCTTCTAGCCTTGCTCATTGCCTCCATCTCCCTGGAAGCACATGCAGCACCCTATCAAGGGGATAGCAGCCTGCACACACTTAGGAAAAACACAGCAAGCATCCAAATCAAAAGCAGTCCCCCTCCCAATAGTAAGTCCCCACAAAATACCACAGGTGCTCTCGCATATAAATAGCCATCCAAGACCACAGTGGTTGCTCTTCCTAAACTCACAGAAAAAGCAAAATATAAGCAAAATGAAGAAGGCCAGGAACCATTCCCAGTTAAAAGAACAGGAGAATTCCCCTGAAGGAGCAAACAATGAAACAGACCTCTACAGTCTAACAGACATTGAGTTCAATAAGAAGATAGTGAAAATACTGAAGGAATTAAGAGTGAATATGAAGGAATTAAGATGGATATGAACAGTAATGTAGATTACTTTAGAATGAAATAGAGAATATAAGGAGGAGCCAAGAAAAAATAGAAAATTCGTTTGCAGAGACACAAGCTGAGTTAAAGGCACCAAAAAGCAGAATGAACAATGCAGAGGAATGAACAAGTGACTTGGAAGATAGAATAATGGCCATCACCCAATCAGGACAGCAGAGAGAAAACCAAATGAATAAACATGAAAGCATAATAGATTTATGGGATAATATAAAGCTGGGCAAGCTATGCATAATAGGGATTCCAGAAAGAGGAAAAAAAGGGGGGGATTAAAAATATATTTGAAGAAGTTATGGCTGAAAGCTTTTCAAACCTAAAGTAAACAGATATCAAGATACAGGAAGCACAGAGGGCCCCAAACAAATTAAACCCAAACAGGCCCACAACAAGACATATTATAATAAAAACGGCAAAAGTTAAAGATAAGGAGAAAATTCTAAAGACAGCAAGAGAAAGACAAAGAATTAATTATAAGGGAACCCCCATAAGGCCATCAGCTGATTTCTCTATGGAAACACTACAGGCCAGAAGAGAGTGGCAAGATATATTGAAAGTTCTAAAACGGAAAAATTTTGCAGCCTAGAAAACTATACCCAGCAGGAATAACATCTAAAATAGAAGGAGAGGAGTTCCCTTCATGGCTCAGTGGTTAACGAACCCAACTAGTATCCATGAGGATGTGGGTTCAATCCCTGGCATTGCTCAGTGGGTTAATGATCTGGCATTGCTGTGAGCTGTGGTGTAGGTCACAGACACGGCTTGGATCCTGAGCTGCTGTGGCTGTGGTGTAGGCCAGTGGCTACAGCTCCGATTTGACCCCTAGCCTGGGAACTTCCATATGCTGGTGGGTGTGGCCCTAAAAGAATAAATAAATAAATAAATAAATAAATAAATAAATAAATAAGATATAATAGAAGGAGAAATAAAGAATTTCTCCAACAAACAAAAACCAAAAGAATACAGCAATAATAAACCCATTCTAAAAGAAATACCAAAAGGTCTCCTCTAAAGAAAAAAGAAATAGCATGGAGGAAATCACGGTTAGAAAGGAATCACTTAAATAAGCCAGTATACTGATTCAAAGGAAAAAAAAACTTACTGTAAAAGTGATGACAGACACAAGTGACAGCAAAAAGATATACATGAAGATGTTAAGAAAGGATGTAATATAAAATGTGGGGATGGAAAGCAAAAAATATCTAGACTCTTTTTAGAATGTGTTTGAGCCTATATGATTATCAGGCTAAACCAAGCAGATATAGGAAAGGGTTAACTCACTTGGAAAAATAGGGCAACCACAAATCAAAACCAAACATTACATTCACAGAAACTAAAAAGAAGAGGACACAAGCATGAAATAAAAGGAAATCATTCAACCATAAAAACCAAGGAAAAAGGAGAAACATAGAATCAACTGGAAAACAAGGTTTAAAATGGCAATAAATACATATTTATCAATAATTACCCTAAATGTCAATGGACTGAATGCTCAAATCAAAAGACAGAGTGGGAGACCAGATAAAGAAACAAGAGCCTACAATATGCTGCCTACAGGAGACTCACCTTGGAGCAAAAGACACATATAAATTGAAAATGAGGGGATGGAAAAAGATATTTCATGCTAATGGAAAGACAGGAAGGGAAGATTTACAATACTCAAATCAGACCAAAAAGACTTTAAAACGAAGGCCATAAGGAAAGACAAAAAAGGATACATTTAATGACAAAAGGATCCATTCAAGAAGACAATATTACACTCATCAGTATATATGGCCCTAATATAGGAGCACCCAAATACATGCAACAAATACTAACAGACATAAAAGGAGAAATTGATGGGAATACAGTAGCAGTAGGAGATTTTAAAACACACTCATATCAATGGACAGATCCTCTAGAGAGAAAATCAGTAAGGCAACAGAGGTCCTAAATGGCATGATGAAAAGTTAGACTTAATGAATAAATTCAGAGCATTGTATCCAAAAAAATCAGAATACACATTCTTTTCAAGTGCACAAGGAACATTCTCAAGGACTGACCACATACTGGGGCACAAAACTAACTTCAACAAATTTAAGCGGATAGTAATTATTTCAAGCATCTTCTCTGACCACAATGGCATGAAATTAGAAATCAACCACAAGAAAAGAAATGAGAAAAAACTGACTACATGGAGACTAAGCAACATACTATTAAAAAACCAATGGGTTAATGAAGAAATAAAAACGGAAATTAAAAAATATCTCAAGACAAATGACAATGAATACATAACCATTCAAAATCTATGAGATGCTTCTTAGAAGATCATAGCAATACAGGCCTTCTTCAAAAAAGAAGAAAAATCTCAAATTAACAACTTAACCTACCACTTGAAAGAATTAGAAAAAGAAGAACAAACAAAACCTAAAGTCAGCTGAAACAAGGAAATCATAAAGATCAGAGAGGAAATCAATAAAACAGAGATTCAAAAAGCAATAGAAAAAAAATCAATAAAACCAAGAGCTGGTTCTTTGAAAGGGTAAACAAAATTGACAAACCTCTGGCCAGACTCACAAGAAGAGGAGAGAAAGAACTCAAACAAAATAAGAAACAAAAAAGGTGAAATCTCAATGGATACTGCAGAAATAATAATAATAATAATCAAAAAACACAGGAGAATACTATGAACAATTACATGCCAACAGATTTTACAACTTAGAAGAAATGGGCAAATTTCTAGAGAAATAAAGCCCATCAAAACTGAATCAAGAAAAAAATAGATCAGTTAAACAGACTGCTCACTAGAAATGAAATTGAATATGTAATAAAAATAATCCCTACAAACAAAAGTCCAGGACCAGATGACTTCACAGGTGAATTCTACTAAATATACAAAGAAGAACTTAACCCCATCCTTCTTAAACTTTTTCTAAAGAGTTGAAGAAGAAAGATCACTCCCAAAGAAGCTTCTATGAAGCTACCATTACCTTAATACCAAAACTAAACAAAGACACCATGAAAAAAGAAAATCATAGGTCAATATCTTTGATGAGTATAGACGCAAAAACTCTCAACAAAATTCTAGCCAACCAAATCCAACAACATGTAAAAAAGATCATGCACCATGACCAAATGGGATTCATCCCAGGTTCAGAAGGATGATTCTACATAATGCAAATCAATCAACATCACACACCACATTAACAATACTCAATGAAGAGAAGCGGAAAGTCTTCCTGCTAAAATCTGGAACAAGACAGGGATGCCCACTCTCACCACTTCTATTCAACATAGTATTGGGAGTCTTAGCCACAGCAATCAGACAAACAAAAGAAATGAAAGGTATCCGAATTGGAAGAGAAGAGTTAAAACTGTCACTGTATGCAGATGACATGATACTACATATAGAAAACCCTGAGGACTCCACAGAAAAACTACTTGAACTGATCAATCAGTTCAGCAAAGTAGCAGGATACAAGATTAACATTGAGAAATTGGTTGTATTTCTGTATACTAAGGATGAAATACTAGAAAAGGAATATAAAAATACATTACCTTTTATAATTGCACCCCCCCAAAATTAAATACCTAGGAACAACTTATCAAGGAGGTGAAAGACTTTCATGCTGAGAACTATAAAATATTAATCAGGAAATTAAAGAGGATTCAAAGAAATGGAAAGATATTCCATGCTCTTGGACAGGAAGAATTAATGTCATTAAAATGGTCATACTAAAAATTTCTATAGAGGACTGCGGCAAGATGGCCGAGGAGGAGTAAGAGGTTGCGCTCACCCTCTCCCACAAATACAGCAAAAAACGCATCTAAATATAAAACAAGTTGGACAAATCATCATCTGAATGCTGATTAATTTAAACCTCCAAAAACTGCAAGAAACCCTTGAAATAACTGGGTAGAACAAGTGAAGAAAAAAAAAAAAAAAGGTGAGAGAGAAAAGCAATTAGGACCGTAACCAGCACTCCAG